>JAPWTK010000699.1:0-194324 GCA_029963805.1 Aromia moschata
TATGTATGTACAATGTACATAACGTGCGCGCCTAAAGTATGGAATAAATTCAGTAAATGTGAAACAAAAAATTTTTTGGAAAAAATCATCGAACAAGTCGATTTTGTTTAATAAGAACACATTTTGAGGGAACGTCTATTTTCAGATGTCATTTGTTTTTAAGTAATGACCAACTTATTTTTCAAATGGCAACCCCCCATTTTTTAATTTAATTTGAGAGACCCTTTCATTGCCGATTTAACGGTATAAAAATGTTGCCACCTTACATAACATTTTTGAGTAAATGACAATTGAATGTTACAATTAAAAATATATTTTTCACAATAAATAAACGAAAATTTCTGAAAATTTTATTTAATATGGTGCATTTAACTGTGACAAAGAATTGAAATTTTGATTTTCATCGGATATGGAAATAAGACCAGAACTTAGCAGGACGTATGCAATTTATTTAATGGCAAAATATCCAGTTAACCCTATCACCCAATCCACAGTTAGTACGATTGAGTCCAAATTTAGAGAAACTGGTGATGTTAAAGATCTACCAAAACCAGGACGTCCAAAAATTAGGTACCCAAGATAAAAATATTGACATTGTGTTAACCCATTACAATAAAGTACCAAATTATTTTTTTACATTTAACATATTTCGTTTATCATTTCTAAATTATAATGTTTAAATATAACAAACAATATTTATTTTAATATTTTTTTATATTTGGATAATGAGTTATTGCCTGTCCTATAAATAGGACGCTGTTATTTAATAGTACAAAATAAAATTCAGAAGGATTATTGCTTAAAGTAAATTAACTTTTTATTTTTTGTGATAATTTATGAAACATAACTTACAAAGTGTTACTTCACATTTTATACAATATGTTAGGGTTTACTCTTACAACTAACATCTTGGCACCTCTTCTGCTTATCTATCTTTTGCATAAAATGTCCTTGTTATCATATCTCACATCACTAAAAACTTTTGAAGCTGATGTCAATGCTGGTCTTCCTACAGATGGTCTAGAGCCAAGTCCTATTTTTTAAATAAAATACTGCAATAGAGCGCCGAAATGTTAACAGAGACATGTCTGACTTGTTGACCATTTTTTATATAGTATCCAAGAGTTTACTATAGACATATCTAAAATCCTGGTGAATAATGGCCCATACCATTTCTTGCCTCGTATATTAGTACAGTATTTTCCAAAAAGCCAGTCGTGCTGATCAACCCCACCCATAAAAGTATTGTATTTTTAGTAGACTGGGCTGCGGTATAGGACGCTTCTCTTTAGATTTTTTATCCCATCGCGAGGCATGGTGAAGAGGCTCTACACTTTCGTGATTGGTTGCTATTGTGACACATTTGTTGTCATTCCATTTTAGAAATAGTACTTCAGCATTAGTGTCAAATTGGTAATCAAACGTACCACGCGGTTCATCGATATCTTCAGCTGTCATAAAAGCCGGATCAGTAATAATATCCTCCATTTCATGTGAAGTCAAAGCTTTTCGATTGTATCTACTCATATCTGTCCTATAATATAATTAGGATTCAGAAATAGAGAAAAGAACAAAGAGACAAACTTACCACAAATGCAAATCACCCTGTATAATACAAGAACACAAAAAAACAGTAATAAACCCGTAGAGCTTGTTTACACTACAACAATACTGAACGCTACTGCAAAGCAAACTGACAAGCACATACAAAAATTGAGGTTAGGTTACTCCAGGAAAATGATTATTCCATGTACCAGCGTCATATTTATAGGACAGCATTATATTACTAATTATTGGCTGACTTTTTCGTTATTTTATTATGTGCATTCTATAATTTTACATAAAATGAACATTTACCGAGACAAAGCTGAGGCCTTAATTTGAAAATGCTAAACTGGTGTATTGTAAAATTTGTGAATCTTCGGTGATGTATGTGCTGTAAAACAATGTCCATTTTTTGAAGCATACAATTTACGTTTTATGAAATAAATGTACTAAGAAAAAATGTAGTCAAATAATTGTCTATCTAGTAAGTAAAGAGAAAGTAGTAAACATTTTATGCTTGTTATTACCTTGGAAAAAATATTATTTTTCTTGTCCTATTAATAGGACGCTGGTACTTAATGGGTTAAGTATGGAAGAGAACCCTCAGAGTACCTCTACACTAGTTGCCTCAGAAAATGAAGTTAGTCAGACGACAGTTCTACGTATCCTGAGGGAAAGAAAACTATCATCCCTACAAATTTCAGGTTGTGCAAGAACTCAACGAAGACGACGAATCTTTGTCAAACAAATCCCACTTTACACCAGTAAATACGTTTTTTCGATGAAGCCACGTTTTGTCTAAACGGCACAGTGAACCGTCAACATTACAGGTATTGGAGTCGGACGAATCCTCATTGGATCATCGAAGCACATACTCAACATCCGCAGAAATTAAATGTGTGGGTCGGAATAGTCGCAAACAGAATAATAGGGCCTTTTTCTTTGAAGAAACTCTCACAGGAGAAAGATATCTGGAGTTCTTACAAAATGATGTAGTTCCAGCGCTTGTAGTAATTTTCCCAAACGAGAATGATCCTGACATTCCAGATAACACACACTGGTTTCAGCAAGACGGAGCACACCCGCATTATGCGCGCTCAATTCGTGAATATTTAGACGTCATCTTTCCTCAGAGGTGGATTGGCAGACGAGGACCGATAGAATGGCCCACTAGATCCCCAGATCTTACACCACTTGATTATTTTTTATGGGGTTATTTAAAATCAAAAGTTTACTGCAGAAAACCACACAATTTAGCCGAACTACGAGATCGCATTAGTGATGAAATGGGATCCATTACCTCGGAAGTCATTCAGAATGTGCAAGAAGAATTTGTACACAGGCTTGCATATTGCCAAGAAGTTGATGGACGGAATTTCGAACACTTAATTTAAAATTGTATTTGCTTAAAAACAAATGACATCTGAAAATAGACGTTCCCTCAAAAATGTGTGTTTTTTATTAAAAAAATCAACCTGTTCGAGGATTTTTTCCAAACATTTTTGTTTCACATGTACTGAATTTATTCCATACTTTAAGCGCGCACTGTATGTATGTATGTCGATGTACGCTGTACGATAAAGTCGATTTGATTAGGCCACAAACAAACCAGTTAGTATGAGGCAGTACATTATAGTTGGATCGAACATAATTTGATGGTGTATGGCTGCTTGTGATTCAATTGTGCGATTTCGGCGTTACAAAACAAAATAATGAAAAAAAATAACATAATTTAACACATGTTGCTCTTTAAAAAATAGGATTTTTTAGAATAGGACTTTTTTTGAGTTGTATAAGGAGCAGGAATGTTTGTTACTTTTCACAAACATTTCTGCTCCTACCGGGTGGCTGTTTATTGACTCTTCGAAGACAAGTCTGAAGGCAATTTTATTGTTTAATGGAAACGAATAACCATCTGTACCCGTGGGTTATGCTGTAAATATGAAAGAAACGTACGAGAACATATGTATATAACTTCAAAGCATAAAATACGAACATCATAAATTAATATCTGTGCCGATCTGAAAGTTGTTGCACTACTTTTACAGGACTGCAGAGTGGCTACACCAAATATTGTTGTTTTCTTAAGCGAATGGGATAGCAGAGCCAGAAAATAACATTATGCCGTTAAAGAATCGCCGTTGCCTGGAAACATTGTGCCTGGTCTGAAAAACGTCCTTAATGACGCCTTACTAGAGCAGCAGAAAATTTATTTACCTCCTCTGCATATAAAACTAGGGCATATAAAATTTTTGTTAAAGCCTTAAATACAGAATGGAATGCTTTTCTTTATTTGAGACGGCAATTCGCGAGTATAAGTGAGGCAAAGCTTAAAGAAGGAATGTTCGTTGGGCAGCAAATACGAAAACTTTTTAAAGACGACAATTTTGAAACTACACTTTCGAGAAAAGAAAATAAGACATGAACTGCCTTCAAAAATGTATGTAGCAACTTCCTAGGTAACAGAAATCGGAGAAATACAAACAGCTAGTTGAACAACTTATCCAATCTTACAAGACATTAGGTTGCAACATGTCTTTTAAGCTGCATTTTCTTCATTCCCATTTAGAATTCTTTCCTGACAATTTAGGTGCAGTTTCAGATGCAATTAGAGTAAAATAAAATAAAAAAATTATTACATCCACATTTTTTGTAATTATATAAGTGGACGAACAAAGATTAATCCAGAATTTATTTTGAAGTGCAGAAATATAATAGAGAATTCTCAGAAGTATTGGTAGTGTGTAAGTCTAAATATGTCTTGTGCATATTTTAATATATAAAACAAAGTCGGGTTACACTATTTATAACTCAAGAACGGCTGGATCGATTTTTATGATTTTTTGATCTGTTGGATTGATCTCCACCCCGAATAGCAGAATAACTATTAAAATATCGGAAAAATTCACGGAAAAAAATTTATACAGAATAATAATTTTTAATTGATGTCCACTACAAATCAGTGACATTACGGGTGATCGGTGATCGTGTAACTTTTGAACGGCTTGACCGATTGAGGTGGTATTTACTTGAACTGTCGAGACAATGGTTCATAGCGATGATAAGATTCGATAAGTAGCCCCTTAGTCATAAAATTCATAAAATATGATATTAAAAGGGCAGGACAACATCTGCCGGGACAACTAGTTCTAAATAATTATGTGGCATATGTATAACTGTTATTTTGTAATATTGGCGCTTGTGTCCTATTAAAAATGCTTTACCATCGAACTACAAACATATTTAAGTAAAAACCTATGTGATGAATAGGGTCCGGAAATGTGTGCGGCAACGTAGGGCTCGGCACTATAAAACTCTATGATAATGAAAGTATAAACCGTATTTTTTAAGCGCCTTGTACATTATAGGTATATACGCGTGTATTTATTGCCCCTGCGTACCTACGCCACTAACCTATCCTGCCCATGTGCCGGGACCCTTGTCTGCGGGATAGTACGCCGATTACTTGCGGGAGCCAATACACAACTAGCCCAATCAACGGGGAGAAAACCGGTCACTAATTGTTATCAGCAAACAAAAAATATGGTCGTATAGAGAAATAAATTCTAAGAAAGATAGCGTGTTTTGCTACTCGAGTTTTAATGGCGAACATAACCAAAACAATTCTCAAAAGTCAAAAAAACGTTTTTTTGCAAATAAAAAAAAGCTTCAAGTCTTACACAAGAAAGTTGTAGGTCTTAAAAATGCGCGTTGAATGAAATTTGAGCGAAAAAAAATCGGTTCATAAACATTTGAGAAAATTTTTTAAAAATGTCAAAAATCGCGTTTTCGTATTTTTGCTGTATAAATTCCAATTGAACAGACTTCTTGTTAACTACAAATATAGCCCAAGACAAGCGGAAATTGATCCTTTTTTTCAAAAATTCCAAAAAGGTTTATTTTTTCGAATTATAACGATTTAAAAAAAAAAGACGTTTTCAGAAATGAGCTTTTACAGAGGCAAAAATGATCGTACAGAAACGAGCATGGGCTCATTTTATTCGCGAAGACTTGTACTTTCATTCTATTAAAAAACCAAATCGCTTTTTATTTAATTTTTGCATAAAAAATGCATCGTAAAATTGTATCATTTTTCGAACCGTTTGTTTTCGAATAACTTTTTTAATTTTGGTTTGGCATTTTTGGCCGTTGCATATTTGAAAACTAGCATTCAAAACACTCATTTAAAAAAAAAAAATTAAGGTCCCACGACCTTAGGGAGCCGAGATATTTTTTTATTTTAGCCGGGATTTTTTTAAGCGGTGGAAAAGATAATTTTGTGAGCGCGATCGATTTGAAATCGTGTTTAGTTTTCGATGCGTCCATCCAAGCGGAGTGTCGAGTGTCTCTCGACTAGCGCCGTCCGGCTAGCGCGTGCCGCACCCAGCGCTGTTCTTTCGCAAACAATTACATAGATATATATGTCAGCTTAATTTATGCGAAATGATTTGAAATATTTTTTTAATAAAGTAAAAGTCTGAGATCTATTTCGTGTAAAAATGAAGTCAATCGGACGTTATACAGCGCTGTCAGGAATTTAAAACAAAACATCTCGGCTCCCTGAGGTCGTGGGAGGTCTGGTTTTTTAAATGCGTGTTTTGAATGCCAGTTTTCAAATATGCAACGGCCAAAAAATGTAAAACCAAAATTAAAAAAAGTTATTCGAAAAAAACTGGTTCGAAAAAATGATACAATTTTACAACGCATTTTTTATGCAAAAATTAAATAAAAGCGATATGTTTTTTTAATAGCATGAAAGTACAAGTCTTCGTGAATAAAATGAGCCTATGATCGTTTCTGTACGATCATTTTTGCCTCTGTAAAAGCTGATTTTGGAAAACGTCTTTTTTGTTTAGTCATTATAACTCAAAAAAAAACTTTTTTAAATTTCTGAAAAAAAGGATCATTTTCCGCTTGTCTTGGGCTATATTTATAGTTAACAACAAGTCTGTTCAAACAAAATTGGAATTTATACAGCAAAAAATACGAAAAACGCGAATTTTGACGTTTTTTTAAATTTTTCTCAATTGTTTATGAACCGATTTTTTTCGTTCAAATTTCATTCGATGCGCATTTTTAACACCTACAACTTTCTAATTTAACTTTCTTGTGTAGAAGCTTTTTTTTATTTGCAAAAAAAAACGTTTTTTTGACATTTGCGAATTTTTTTGGTTATGTTCGCCATTAAAACTCGAGTAGCAAAAAACGCTATTTTTCTTAGAATTTCTTTCTCTATACGACCATATAGACGACCATATTTTTGTTCGCTGATAACAATTAGTGATCAATTTACGTGGGGGCTTTCACTCGTTGATTGGACTAAACGTGATATTCCTCAGTGGCAGTTCCACATTGATTTGTGTTTAATGCATTGCGCTTGCCAGTTATCATTTCAGTCAGTGGATAAAGTACTTTTTCGACAAATTATGGAAAAATATGCATGAGCAATACCAAGGCCGTTTATCAAGGCAAAAGTTTATATTGCAGGTGTTCAAGAGTCATGAATAATATAAAATCAAGTGTTCAAAATAAATATGTCTACATGACTGTAGATGAAACCACATGGTTAATAATTTAAGTAACATTATTATATTATTACCATTGTTCTGTAAAACACGAATGAAGCCCTGATGAAGTCTAAGTATATTAGATGAAACGTCGGCAAAAAATGAGTGTCCAATATCCCCAAAAATTTCCTTTGTCAACATATGTACATATATTTTATGGACGTAATTGAAAACTACAATAATCTATTTTAGGATATTCAACAGTGTTACAAATTTGGAATGAACTTAAGAATTCCGATGGTGTCGATTACTTTGAACAATTTTATTCGCATGAGCCTCTTAGTTCTCTCGATGTAGAAGGTCATGTCTGATATATAATGCTGTCATATGGCCAGACCGTATGAATTTAACTAAAAAATCTTATTAGTCATCTTGTACTACTGCAATTCTTTGACACAATCCATTAGTGCACCAATAAGGCAATAATCGTTGAGTTTGTTAGGGTAAATTGTTTTTTGATATATATTATTATTTTTTATGCTGATTTCACGGAACCAAAGTGCGGCTCTGTTATCTAACAAAAGGTTCTGTCCCTAATACAAATACAAACAATCTGCTGTATGGAGCTTTTCGGCGTTATTAATGTCGTTAACGCACATTCGTGAAACGCACATCGTGTGTATACTCAAAATGCAGTATTTTTTAGCAACCACTTTTCAGACTACCATCTACGTGTTTATACGTTTTTGTTTTATCTTTGTTTATAGCAAAAGCTGCTAGAATTCCGGTGGACATGTTTATCATTTGAAAGCAGAACCCTACTACAAATCCAACAAAATTGGTACTACAATTACGTGGTATTGGATCGTGAGTGACGGTTTAAGGTGGATTTATATTATCAGCTCAGACACAGCACAGGAACGTAGCGTTAACGTTCCGACAAAGATGGGAGGATGGGATGTTTATATTATCAGTACTATATATATCACTCGTCTTCAGACATATATATATATTGCAAGAACACAGTGACCTCTCGTTAAGAAATAATTGTGAATATTCCATATCGGTAAAATGGCTTCTTTCTCACTGGAAGAATTATGCATGATTGCTATATTGTTAGACGAAGATGAGGAACAAGGTCGTCGTCACCGCCGTCGGCGTCGTTTCGGTGTTCATAAAATGTTAAAAAAAAGAAAGACCCATGGGGAATTTTTGGACAATATTTAAAGAATTGATGGACGATGAGCAAAAATTTTACCAATATTTTCGAATGCCTCAATACGACTTTCACGTTTTGTTGGGAAAATAGAAAGGTCTCACAAAAAAACGTTTGTCTTCCTGATTATACAAGAATTCAAATTGTTTAACACATTCAATTAATCTTTCGTGATCCATCACGCTGATACAAATTCAGGGACGCTCAGCCGCTGACCGCTATGTGTTAGTAGTTAGCCTTTTCTGACAGTCAGCGGCTTAAAGCTCCCTGAATCGTTTGTATGAGTTTCGCAAAGATCTAGAAAACTTAATACAGTTCTATGGCATAGACAACTTTCATGAATATAATATTCATAATTCCCTGCCGTGTTCTGTGCTTAGTATCTTGTTAATCTTGTTACTCCTATATTGCTAGAAGGGTCTGGAGATTGGCGAAATCACCACGGTGCAGACATATATGCGTCTGTCTCTCTCTCGTAACTACTTCGAGTCTTACGCGCATGCCCGAGAATTGAACATCCAGTCACACACAGCCAATTACTCGTGACGCTTGCGCACAGCAGGTCAAGTAGTCATGTGCTGTCTCACTTACCCCGTGACACCTCTACCTATGGGAACCAGCAATATAGGAGTATTAGATATATGCATGAAATACATATTTTACTTGATTTTTACCTACCTAGGTTAAAATCCAGTTGCTCACCTTGTTCTACAGAAGTGACAAACATAGCAGAGATAAAACGACAGAGAATCATGATATAATTATTGAACTGTCAGGATCTCAGCTATAATATTTTAGGCTTAGTTAATTAGTCGGCCGCTGAGATAAAGAAAGTGTCAGCCACGTCAATTCAGGGAAGTAGCTAAGTTAGCTACTCAGCCGCTGAGCGTCCTTGAATGCGCCCAATGTACAGGGTTTGTCCGGAAAGTAATGTCAGTGAGCTTTGAAAAATGGTTTTTATTGGTTCTATGTGTACAAATCTTTAGAAACTTTCAAAATACATTCCTCATTCGTCCACGCATCGGTTCCAGCGGGTCTTCCACGCATCAAAAGCCGCACGGTAGTCGTTTTCCGGAATCGCCTTTAAAGCGCCGGTCAGTGTTTTTCACCGACCCAAAATGCTGTCCTTTCATTGGGGTTTGAGGCGCGGAAACAGAAAAAAGTCTGGGGGGGGGGGCCCACATCGGGGTTGTAGGGAGGCTGGGGAACAACGGTGATGCCTGCCTTAACGAGGTAATCGGCCACGAGGAAGCAGGCGTGCGAAGGCGCATTGTCGTGATGAAGCTTCCAGGATTTTGAGATGTCTGGGCGGACGCGATTCACCCTGCGTTTCAGCCGCTTCAGCACCTTGACGTAAAACTTTCCGGTTACGGTTGTCCCCTGCGGAACGAACTCATGATGGACCAATCCCCGGCAATCAAAAAAGACAATCAGCATTGTCTTGATCTTTGACCTGGACATCCTGGCCTTCTTGGGGTGAGGGGAGTTCGACGTGTCCCATTCCGCACTTTGCCTCGTCGTCTTCGGATTGTATTCAAAGACCCAACTTTCGTCCCCGGTAATGACGTCATCAAGGAAAGCGGGGTTGTCTTCGCATGTGTTCAAAAGTTCTTGGCAGGTTTCGACGCGCCTCGCTTTTTGATCGTCCGTTAGTACTTTTGGCACGAGCTCCGCGCACACCTTCCTCATTCCTAAAGACTCCGACACAATTTCGTGAACAATGGTTTTCGTAATGTCTAATGTTTCGGAAATTAAACGGACACTTAGATGACGGTCAGTGTTCAACAAGTCACGCACACGTTTCACATTGTCGTCGGAACTGGAGGTTGATGGCCGTCCAGCGCGGTTCTCGTCGTTAACATCTTCTCGACCTTCTGCGAAGGCCTTGTGCCACCGGAAAATTTGCCTGTCCGAAAGATAATCGACGCCGAAAGCCTTCTTCAACATTGGAATGGTTTCCGCAGCACTCTTCTCCAGTTTCACACAAAATTTGATCGCCATCTGTTGCTCAAGCGAACGTTGCATTTTCTTGCATCGGGTCACTGTAACGACTCTCAAAGAACGAGTGATGCGACCGCTACAACGACCGGTAGCCAACTGACGATTGTTGGATCTTGTTGTCAGATGCCCCCCACGACAATCCCAGCACGTAAAGCGCGGGCTGGCGCGTACAGTCTCGGGAAAAAATTCACTGACATTACTTTCCGGACAAACCCTGTATATTATCAGCATCGTGTAGTTTCAGGCAGGATGTGACAGGCTCAGAGGCATATCGTGGCAGACAAACATTCTTCTCAACAATGACGGACGGTATGCGTATGACACGCAACGTGCCTGAACAGAACCGATTTGCTAAATATAAATACTTGTATAAGAAATACATATAAAAATGTTTGTCTTGCTGGACACGTAACGTTCCCGCACCGCGTCTAACCGGATAATATAAATAGACCTTTACTCGATAACGGTTGAAGGCGTTCAGTCCTGTGTTGTATTATTTGTTGTTATTTATAACACCGCTGTTATAATTATTATCCAATCATGATCTGGCTTTTTAAATAATCCCAGTTTCCGATTGGCTTGAGGTGTTAACGCCTATATTATAAAAAACTTCAAATAATACATCATACGCCTGATTATCTTTAAAATTAATTAAAAAAATGTCGCATTAATTAATTAAAAGAAATCGTTCCACTATTTTTATTGCTGAGACTACTTTCGTTGAATACCAGTTTTTACAAACTCAAGAATCGTGCAATTATGTTTCATAGGCGCGTAAAATTAAATTCAAACTTTTCACAAATATTTTGTTATAGGTCACCAATTGGGATTGCTTTTTTGTTGTTTCGTGTCATGATTTTAAATTCCCCTCCATATCACTGATTCTGTGAATACATTTTTATGTAGGTACACAAACTCGGTCATCTAAAACCTTCTTTCATATATTTTCATATGTTGCCAATTATGGCTCACACTGATGAACTGGATATGTATCTGAATAAAGATAGGTACAATTATTTCATTATACATCAAATGATTTGTGTTCAAGTGGTGCTGCATAATCTTCAAGGAATAACCTCTTCGACATACTGTAAAGTAGAACTAATAATTTAGTAACCAATAATAATTATTGTATAAAACGAGCTGAATGAGAAAAATTCTTTTTCAATATGTTTCAACACTTTTATAAAATTTTAAATGTAAGAAAATTCTGACAAAGATGTTTGGTTTTAGATACAACTAGAGATAGATACATTACGTAATTTATTTTACCGGTATTTTTGAAAATTACTTTTCAAAATTAGCAAGATTTTCAAAAATAAAAAAGTTCAATAGGTGCCGAGAGCTTACCAAAAATATATAATGTATGTAGGTATATGTTATGTACTTCTGATAACAGTTTTTTTTTTATCTAAAAATAATATACCAGTTGCCCACACCTCTACATTCAACTATAAACGATGTCTGTCAACAACTGTTGACTTACCCTAGTAACGCCTAATAACCAGTGTCAATATAAATTAATGTAGGTACAGACCACTTAGTTAATCTCGTTGTCAAAAATAGTAGACAGTAAAGACAGTAAAATAAGTAGGTAAATAGTAAAAATAGTAAAGACATACCAAAAATAGTAAAAAAAACACCTGTTTTGATGTACAAAAGTTTAAATTGGATAAATTATTGTATACTGTCTTGAGTTATGTTATAATGTTTATACACTCGTAGAAATTAGAGCATTCGCCTAACGGCTAGTCTAAACTTTCTTTTTGTGAATAAATATTGGTGTATAAACTTATTAATAGATTGTTCTTTTTATTTTTAGTTTCACTTTTCTATTTAAGAATTTTAATGGTATTGTTTAGGGTGCAACACTTAAAAACAACTTGACTACACCCAAGGGCGTAGCCAGTATTTTTCTTTTGGGGGGGGGGGGGGGGGGGGGGCGAGCAATGCAGATTAAACAAAAAAGAAAAAAAGTCATTGGAGGCAACGGCAAGCGCAATCCCCCGACTATTTTGGTTTTTACTTGACCATTTGGAGGGGGCGATCGCCCTCATCGCCCCCCCGGGCTACGCCCTTGACTACACCAATATACTTAATTTGTTGTCGATAAAAGACAACGGGTGAGGCTGATATCTTTTATGCATTGGATATTATTAATCGCAAGTTCAAATTAATTTATTTTATATTAAACCACATTTAACCAGTTGCAATAATATTAAAACAGTATTTACTTACACTTACAGTTAAATAAAAACTACGCATGTATAAACAGTTTATCTTACCATAAAAATCACATATTTAATTCAAATGTTAGGGGATACTTTTTTTTTCTGAAACGGATGACATCAATAGGAAATGGAGAAAAAAATACTTCTTTTCAAATCACCAGTGCCTTATAGAATTCACCTCAAATCTTGCAATACAGCTGTTGACATGGTTAACCCTATTTAGTATTTTTGGTGCAGTACCGTCTGATTATTCTTAATATTGTCTCATTCAGAAAAAGCATTGGAAGAGCAACCTTAAAACTATTGCCTTTAAATACTGGAATAATTCTATATTATTCCAAATAACATACATAAGTTATAGTACAGAGAATATAAGTCGATTCTAGGTATAAAAATAGTACTTTTGGTCAATGATACCTAATACCAATACTTAATAAAAAACTAGATAGAGGTATTTAAAATATGAGTGAATATAATTCGAGACTAATACGTGCTCAGTTTTATTGTGTTATAGTTGCTACTAATACTGCGTTACTAGTCATATACAATTTTATTAGAATATACTAATTGGTAGTAAGACTGCGTTACTAGTTATATAGAGACATCCAAAAAAAAACGTCATCAACTCTGGCTATGAACGAGAGAGATGGAAATAGCGGTCATGTCTAAGCTTTTTTGGTTATGTCAAAATCAAAATCAAAATTTTGGTTATATCAACTTTTGACAAGTGACTGGCACAATTTGTAAAATAAACAATGGCTGTCATATGATAAGTAAATAAGGTTATAAATTCGATTAAGAACAGAAATACGTCTTTTTTTTCTTGGCCAACTTTGATGACGTTTTTTTTTTGGATGTCTCTATAGATAATTTTATTGGACCATGGATTATCTATATACGTTTCATTGACAGAATCAAAACAACCGACAAAAACGACCCCCTCCAACCACACAACTTTCACAAAACTTGCATCAGTGAAAAGGACTTGCAAATTAATTATAAGTGTAATAAAATTTCATAATCCTAATACTTTTTTTACAAATATAAAATTATTTTATGTGTGCAGTAGTGTATTTCTCTATACGCCAACTACGCCATAGCATAGACAAGATAACAAAGCAGAGCGTGAGAGCCCTAAAACAAAATTTTTCCCGCGCTGTAGAAGGGCGGAAAACTAGTAAATCCGCCGCTATATAATATACCTGCTGATTTAGTAAGCAATACCTTTAAGTCAGTAACTTAAAGAGACCTTTGCTTTGCGATCGAAATTGAACATGAACATAAAGCTTAATGTTATACCTTCGGTGTAGAAGAACTATTGTCAAATGATGATTTGTTAATACAAATTTCCTGTTGGTGATAAAAAAAACTGTATCTCGAAAACCAAATATTTTAAGGCATTCGTTTGTATGAACTTCTCGACTAAAAATTTGTTCAATAATCATACGAAGGTACGTATGTATGTACATTAGGTGGCCCAAAAAAATGGAACATTTTTTTTTATTCGTGTCTCATGTGAAAATATATTAATTTATCATATTATAAACGCCCCCATAAAAAATCAGCCCAAAAAATTTTTAGTTACGGTGTTTAAGTAACTAAGTAACTTCAAGTTTTAATACCGCTAAAAAAATGGAGGACATACATAATGGTTCCGAAAAATGTATTTATCTAGTAGTAGTTCGTCCGGCACTGTATGATAAAATGTTAAGAGATCGTACAGTGATCGTCAAATATACTGTTTATATAGACATTCTTGTATAATTAATTTTTTTTCTGGGTGTAACTTTGTAAAGACTGGTAGAACTGACTCCTTTCTAGCCTTGGACTGATTATAGGGCGGACCCAGTATCTTCTTTTTCGCATTTTTTGGCGTAACTTCAGGAGTAAAGCACTAACACACGCAATTTCTATGAAATTCATTCTGTTTTTATTCCTATTGCTGATGATAAAAACGGAGTGTGCGCGGTATTCTTTACGAAACCGATAAAAAAATCGGCCGATTAAGAAATCGCCCGAAAAAAATTGTCCGATATTTTTACTTATAGATGTCGGTTCGTCCATATAACAGGGTCTAATTGGTCTGTGCTTACAATGTTATTCCATTTATAACGAGCCATTAAAAAAAAACGTCATCAAAGTTGGCCGAGCAATAAAAGCCAAATTTCTTTCTTAATCTTAAGTTTGAAACCTTATTGAATTGTGAAGGCTGTCACATTATGTGACAGCCATTATTACACAGTGTGAAAATCACTTGATCAAATTTTTAATTCAAAGATTCTTTTCATAATCACCAAAATGTATATATCATCTTATTCTTGTGCTTTTTACACAATTTTTAAGACAAGTTAACATTTTAACCCAAGTTAATCAACACATTATAAACATGAAGTAACATATATACCTATTCATTTTATGACTGAACTGTTTTGAAATAAAAATTCTGATTTCCATAACTTTAAGAGAAATCGAATTTCGAAAACACAAAATTGGTCCCGCAAACCAATTTCAGTGGAACCGGTATCAAAAAATAGAGGTTATGGAAATATATACATAACACTTTAACATGATTTTTGTATTCTTCTTTCAGCAGCAACTTTTAAAAGCACAGTTTCATATTTTAAAACAAGAATTTTAAACAAGTTTCATTTTGTTATAAAATATTTCTTTGTTATCTCAAAATGATTTTATTTAAAATGCCTATTTTGCTTTAAAACGCTTCGTTTTCTCGGTGTACAATCTGAAGACGAGAGGGCAGCTCAGAGATTTGCAGAATATTGATCCCATTGGACCCCTTATATGTTTTCCTTAAGTTAATCTTTAGGTAGTCACTCAGCATAATGTAAAGAAAACAGTAACGACATCGTCATGCATCTATAGACCGCGGATCAAGTATTCATTTTTCCAGAATATTTTTTTATTCGTGTCTAGTGTGAAAATATATTAATTTATCATGTTATAAACGCTCCCTTAAAAAATCAGCTAAAAAAATATTTAAATGTCGCGCAAGATTTTGAAAAAATTTCCAAAATTGTCAAAAATTGAATTTTTTGTTTTTTTATTTTTGTTTTCCTCATGTTATTATTTTGTAGGTTGAAAAAAATGTCGATTCTGAAAATTCGGAAATCAATAATTAAATTTCTAAAGGTCACTCATATTTTTTTTTACTTTTCAAAGTAGTGTAGTTAAAAATTTTTCAAGCAATTTCTAAATATAAATATTAATGAAATAATTATTTTTTTATTGAATTTGACGTAGAAAAGAAGAACTAAAACACGAGACACTTTTTCTCGTGAAATTTCTCGTGACAAAATTGACTACCACATTGTAAGTACCAAATATTTATATTTTTTAAATTTATTTATTATAAATTTTTTAAGTATCTCGTGTTTTATTTCTACTCTTTTGTACGTCAAATTCAATAAAAAAAATAATTACTTAGTTAATATTTATATTTAGAGATTGCTCGAAAACATTTTAGGTACATTACTTCGAAAAGTAAAAAAAATTATGAGTGACCTTTAGAAATTTAAATATTGATTTCAAATTTTCAGAATCGACATTTTTTTTTAATCTACAAAATAATAACACGACGAGGAAAAAAAAATTCAATTTTTGACGATTTTGGAAATTTTTAAAAATCTAGAGCGACCTCTAAAAATTTTTTTTGGGCTGATTTTTTATGGGGGCGTTTATTATATGATAAATTAATATATTTTCACACGAGACACGAATAAAAAAATATTCCGTTTTTTTGGGCCACCCTAATGTACATAGCATTTTAATAACACCCTGTATGTGCCAATAGGTATTTGTCATATCCTGACCTGGAATGAATACTTGATCCGCGGTCTCTAGATGCATGACGATGTCGTTACTGTTTTCTTTACATTATGCTGAGTGACTACCTAAAGATGAACTTATAAGAAAAAATATAAGGGGTCCAATGGGATCAATATTCTGCAAATCTCTAAGCTGCCCTCCCGTCTTCAGATTGTACACCGAGAAAACGAAGCGTTTTAAAGCAAAATAGGCATTTTAAATGAAATCATTTTGAGATAACAAAAGAAATATTTTACAACAAAATGAAACTTGTTTAAAATTCTTGTTTTAAAATATGAAACTGTGCTTTTAAAAGTTGCTGCTGAAAGAAGAATACAAAAAATCATGTTAAAGTGTTATGTATATACATATTTCCATCACATCTATTTTTTGATACCAGTTCCACTGAAATTGGTTTGGGGACCAATTTTGTTTTTTTTTGAAATTCGATTTCTCTTAGTTATGGAAATCAGAATTTTTTTTCAAAACAGTTCAGTCATAAAATGGATAGGTATGTATGTTACTTCATGTTTATAATGATTGTGTTGATTAACTTATGTTAAAATGTTGACTTAAAAATTGTGTAAAAAGCACAAGAATAAGATGATATATACATTTTGGTGATTATGAAAAAACTTTGAATTAAGAATTTGATCAAGTGATTTTCACACTGTGTAATTTGTAACTATCACACTGTGTTATTGTATTGTAGAAACGATTTGTAGCCACTCTTTCTGCACCATCCACTGCCAACAAGCATTTTAAATATAGACAGTTATATTTTTGTTTCTAGCTAGATTACTAGTGGGTTGAGGTAGGAACAATAACGTGTTCACAAACGGATATATCAATAGCGATACATCGTGACCTTCGTTTGAGCGGTTTTAAAAGAGCGACTTTTTTGAGTTTATTTGGTATCGGCTTAATTGTGTTTTAATACGTTAGTAAGTTACTAGTTCCATCTGGCTTGCATAAGACATCATGTCGAATTATCAGAACGCGAGATTAGCTCGTACATGTCAGACGTACTAAATAAATTTCGGTGGTAGACAAGTCGGTAGAAAGTATTATGTTGTTAGAAGTATTCTGTTATTTTCTTGAAAAAAGTTCATTATGGTATTAATGTGGAGGGTAATGGTGGGTTCATGCAGAAATTTTTAGTAATAAGAATAAGAATAGTAATAAACATAAAAGTTAAACCTTCGTTTTATAATGACCCAGTTCATGCAGCAAATCCTTATTTTTAAAATTATTACTAAAAAATTATGTTTACTGCATGAACTGGGTCATTATAAAACGAAGGTTTAACTTTTATGCTTATTACTATTCTTATTCTTATTACTAAAAATTTCTGCATGAACCCACCATAAGTTAAACGTTGTCTGTGCTTAGGTACATACTGTATTTCCATTCTAAATTGAAAATAGGTAGAAAAAAGCAAGGTTGTCAGATATATTTTCTAAAATTGCTAAGTTCACTAATACAAGTATACTTCAGTAAACTGTTAGTTCGTGACGTTCTTAGAAAGCTAGTTTGGAAATATTTAAAAAAAAATACATAGATATAAATTTATTAGTTAGCATTAATATGAAGCGTTTAAAATTGCTGGAAAAAAATAATTATAAATTAAAACAACTTTATGTATATTACTATACTTAAGAAAATTTTGAAGAGCCGGCAACGCGATGCCGCGATCCGCGAGCGAATATTGAATTGCTTTGTATCTAATATTCCTTAACTTCTACCTTGATACATTTGAAAAAACCGATTTTTTTTCATTTTTGTGTGTCAGGAGAGGGATGTCTTTACGGACCAGGCATTGCAGACTGACGGTAAATATAAGCCCCTTTGAATAATTCACATTTTAAACTTTAAACGCGTTTTTCTCAGAATTACGTTTTTAAAAATGGCTGACATTCTAGCGCCCACTGTAATTAAGCTATTGACTTTTTTTTCATGAATGAAATTTTGCATGAATGCGTAAAAAAACATTTCTCCAGGGTCTGACGCGCCGGTTTTTCTATAAAAACATTTTAAAAAAACTTAATTAATGTTTTTGTAAAAAAAATTGCAAAAAACATTTTTTTTTAATTTACCGCCATTTTTGTAATTTTGCAGTAATTGAAAAAATATCTCGTTGTTCCCTGACCAAAACACAACTGATTAAGAAAATATTTTGTATTTCTGTTTCAAATCAACACAGAGGGTGCTACAATGTCAGCCGTTTAGATTTAGATTAGAAATTTTCGCGGCCTTCAATTTGCGATGTTCTGGCGGCCGCCATTTTGGATTTTTCTGATTTAAAAAAATGTTTTTTCATGTAAAAATTATTGAATTACAATTCGCAAAAAAAAACGCATTTGTTAATGTTAATTACTTCCCCCACGAAAAAAATAATACAAAAATGACTAAAATATGACATCTCAAGGTAGAAGTCCACCTTAAATACTTATTCGGTCCACTGTGCCATAAAATTTTTACGACGTCGTTAAAATGATTTACGACTTTAGGAATTCTACTTGTTTAAGACGCCAGTGACGTGTATTTCAGCTAGGTTTATTAACAGACCATTTTTTGAGATTGTCTGGCTAAATGAGCATTATTTACAGCAAATTATATTACAAATATTAAGAGTTTCGTATGCAGGCTAATTTTAATCTCATATATTGATTTGAATGAAAAAAATTATTTCACAATTTTCGAATTTATAATTTTCAATTAAAAATAGAAGGATATACATATGTACAATATGTACATGTACACGTATGGAAATCGTTAATTTTGAGATAGTAGATTAAAAGCAGATAGTTTGGGCGTAGAAGGCCACACCCTTGCCTTGCGCTGCTTGTGATGGGTACAGTTAATGTTTAGATTTGAATCACAAACCAACTAGACCAGGCCTCTCCAACTCCGGTGCTATAGCTGCTCCCGCCGAGCGCCGGCCAAGCACCGGGAATTAAATGCAAGAATATGATGCTGTCTGTCTCTGTCGCGCAAAGACGGCTATGCTGCGGACGAGTGAGAAGGCAGTGGACAGGCACCGGTGTTGCGAAGTGCAGCACCGGTGCGCGCCGGCACCGAGTGCTCATGTTGGAGAGGCCTGAACTAGACCAAACGCGGCCATATCTTCTACATATAATTATATAAGAAGCGAAGCCCATTTCTGCAGTTGGGACATGTGGAAGGAAACACAGCCCCCCACTATTTAAACAGGGCCTCATTCAGAAAAATAAAAAAATAATTTATTTAATTTTCTAATGACACCATATACACATTTATTTTTGAGAGGCAAATACGCTACGTCAGATTAGTCAATAGTTTTTAAATTATATACTTTCACTTAACAAAAATTCACAATTTTACCGCTCTTCAGTAGCAACGCAATCGAGGTGCATAAAGTATAAGCCTTCTCTGGAACATATACTCTTCTTCTAAAAGCCTTCTCTATACAAATAAGAAGACCTCAGAGTATGCATCATTTATTACTTACTCAAAGAAATAAATGCTTATTATTTATATTAAAACATACATATTGTTACGAGGTCCGCCGAGTCGTGCCGCTTGCGGTTGGCAAGCCGACTGTGTGCCGGACGTAAAGAAGTGACGCACCGAATTCTATTCGGGACGTATCTCGAACGTCGAACGGGACGAGCCTTGTGTCATCTAGAGGTTTCGGCGACACTATAAAATAGCCGCACTGGGCGGCGGGGAATAGTCAATATTTGAATACCGGCGCGGCTTTCCGTACAACGCTCTAATATAAATTGTATAAAGATAAATTAGTGTAGTTAAATAGTGTTAGTCCGTAGTTGTATTAATTAAATAAATAGTGTTAGTTTAAAAGTGCGAGTTAATTTTTCACACCTCACGAACCCGAAATAAATAAAACGTTACAATATATTTTTCCCCAAAATCCAAAATCGACAAAATTTGTTGATTAAAGACTTTGTCGTTTAAAGATGTAGAATTTCCAACTTATGGTACTTTCCATATTATGGTATTCTCGATACGTCCCTGATAATTCGCTCATATACGGGTCAACCTAGGAACCTACAAATATAATTTAATAGGCAGACACACACATGCAATATATAGACAAAAAAAAAACGTCATCAACTCTAGCTATGAACGAGAGAGATGGAAATAGCGGTCATGTCTAAGCTTTTCGGTTATGTCAAATTTTTGACAAGTGACTGCCACAATTTGTAAAATAAACAATGGCTGTCATATGATGTGACAATCTTGACAAGTAAATAAGGTTATAAATTTGATTAACATAATGTGACAGCCTTCACAATTCAATAAGGTTTTAAACTTAAAGGTGCGTATTGATTTGCAACAGAATGCTCCGAACGAACCAAACGCGCCGCGCGCGCTGTAACAAATATTTGCGCGGACAATTCGGGCTGTTTGGAGTATTTGCGGTGTTCGCTGCGTTCCCACCAGTAATCAATGTTGTTTGTGTGTTCGTCGACATGGATGCTGATGATGTGATTGTAGCCGCTGGTGCTTTTTTAATTATAAATGCGTTAACGAGCGTTAAAAAGAAGAGAAAAGAAAGAAAAATGTGGGCAATACGCCTTTTTTTTGCGACGTAAAAATATGGCCTTACTCAGTGACCTGGATTATATGCATTTGAAAAAATTTACGAGGAGGGCTGCAGAAGACTTTGAGAATCTAATATGTCTAGTAGGTCCTAGAATAGCCAAGACTTTCCATTTTTTTTGACATCATTTGGGGCACATCCCATATTTTTGGCAATTACCGCCCACGCATCATGCTTTATAATTTTATTAAAATACAAGCCGTTTGTAGGATCCCATAATACAGGTTGCCTTTCATTCATGCTCAAGGCATTTTTCCCTGCTCCAGTCCATTTTCTTCGATAAATTAATTGTCCGCCAAGAACGGAACGCGACAAACACAGCGAACACAGCGAACACAGCAAACGCACCAAACGTCCGTATCCACTGAGCACCAGCGAACGAATAATTCCCTTTGCGCAAATCGCGTTTACCGACAAACCTCGGAAAATGTTCGGCGCATTCTGTTCTGTTTGGCGCAACGTACTGACTAGACAAATTTGTTACAGCGCGCGCGGCGCGTTTGGTTCGTTCGGAGCATTCTGTTGCAAATGAATACGCACCTTAAGATGAAGAAAGAAATATGGCTTTTTTTGCTCGGCCAACTTTGATGACTTTTTTTTAATGGCTCGTTATAAATGGATAACATTGCAAGTACAGACCAATTAGACCCAGTCATATGGACGAACAGACATCTATCAGCGAAAGCCTCCAGTGTAGCCTCGGCTTGTCACTCATTTATAGCACAATCAACGGGGAGAAAACCGGTCACTAATTGTTATCAACAAACAAAAAAATATGGTCGTATAGAGAATGAAATTCTAAGAAAGATACCGTTTTTTGCGAATCGAGTTTTAATGGCGAACATAACCAAAAAAATTCGCAAACGTCAAAAAAAAGGTTTTTTGCAAATAAAAAAGCTTCAAGTCCTACACAAGAAAGTTAAATTAGAAAGTTGTAGGACTTAAAAATGCGCGTCGAATGAGATGTGAACGAAAAAAAATCGGTTCATAAACATTTGACAAAAATTTAATAAAAGTCAAAATTCGCGTTTTCGTATTTTTGCTGTATAAATTCCAATTTTGTTTGAATAGACTTCTTGTTAACTATAAGTACAGCCCAAGACAAGCGGAAAATGATCCTTTTTTCAAAAATTCAAAAAAGTTTTATTTTTTCGAGATAATGATTTAAAAAAAAAGACGTTTTCAAAAATCAGCTTTTACAGAGGCAAAAATGATCGTACAGAAACGATCGTGGGCTCATTTTATTCACGAAGACTTGTACTTTCATGCTATCAAATTCATTAAATTCATGCGTTGTAAAATTGTATCATTTTTTTCGAACCGGCTTTTTTCGAATAACTTTTAATTTCGGTTTTACAATTTTGGCCGTTGCATATTTGAAAACTGCCATTCAAAATATGCATTTTTAATAAAAAATGAAGGTCCTACGACCTCAGGGAGCCGAGAAAATTTTTTTTAAGCTGAGGAAAAGATCATTTTGCGAGCGCGATCGATTTGATATCGTGTTTAGTTTTCGATGCGTCTATCCAAGCGGAGTGTCCACTCTGTCGCCGTGTGTTGGCTAGCGCGTGCCGCACCCAGCCCTATGTCTTTCGCAAACAATTATGTCAACTTAATTTATGCGAAATGATTTGAAATATTTTTTTTTAGAAAGTAAAAGTCTTTGAGATCTATTTCGTGTAAAAATGAAGTCAATCGGACGTTATACAGCGTTGTCAGGAATTTAAAAAAAAAACATCTCGGCTCCCTGAGGTCGTGGGAGGTCGGTTTTTTTAAATGCGTGTTTTGAATGCCAGTTTTAAAATATGCAATGGCCAAAAATGTAAAACTAAAATTAAAAAGTTATTCGATAAAAACCGGTTCGGAAAAATGATACAATTTTACAACGCATTTTTTATGCAAAAATTAAATAAAAGCGATATGTTTTTTTAAAAGCATGAAAGTACAAGTCTTCGTGAATAAAATGAGCCCATGATCGTTTCTGTACGATCATTTTTGCGTCTGTAAAAGTTGATTTTTGAAAACGCCTTTTATTTTTAATCGGTATAACTCGAAAAAAAAACTTTTTTAAATTTATGAAAAAAGGATCATTTTCCGCTTGTCTTGGACTATATTTGTAGTTAACAAGAAGTCTGTTCAAACAAAATTAGAATTTATACAGCAAAAAAATACGAAAACGCGAATTTTGACGTTTTTTTAAATTTTTCTCAAGTTTATGAATCGATTTTTTTCGTTCACATCTCATTCGACGCGCATTTTTAAGACCTACAACTTTCTAATTTAACTTTCTTGTGTAGGACTTGAAGCTTTTTTTTTTTGCAAAAAAAGGTTTTTTTTTACTTTTGCGAATTTTTTGGTTGTGTTCGCCATTAAAACTCGAGTCGCAAAAAACGATATCTTTCTTAGAATTAATTTCTCTATACGACCATATTTTTTGTTTGCTGATAACAATTAGTGACCAATTTACATGGGGGCTTTCGCTCGTTGATTGGACTATTAGGCTAGGCGCGCACGAACGGTAAAAATATCGAACAATTTGTTTAGGGCGAATTCTATTCAATTAACAAACAATTAACAACCTCTGTTTGAGCCCTAAGGCTCCGATGTATTTTGTTTCACTGAAAGCGCGATAAATTAAAAAAAAGTCGATTTGTTCCGTTACCTTTACTACGAGTGCTCTCGTGTCGATCGATTCGTCTTGAATATGAATTTGTGTGTTTATACACAATGTTCGACTTCACTTAAATAACGTGCACTAAACAACCTCTTTTGCTGTCGTAGACTTCGTGGGGAATAACCAGATAAATTTTGAAGAATCATCAACAATCGCTAAAATATGTTGGTACTTTTTGTTCGTAGACGGAATCGGACCTAAATGATCTAAATGGTAAGTATGAAGTGGACCGCCTTCTTTTGATATGGGGTGCAATAATCCTTCTTTCTGTGCTTTTTTCCTGTTTCCTAAAATACAAAGTATGCAACTTCTAATCTGTGTCTCTATTTTTCTTTAACCTTGGGAATGTAAAATTCTCTATCAATTCTTAGACAGTAAAGTGTCTATTATCATGCGTTCTTCTAATTATTTCTCCTTGCATTGCCTTCGGAATCTTGTATATTTTCGTACTTGTATAAAATATCCATGCTGTTCGCGTTTGTATTCCCCTGTTCGTTCGTTTATTTCTTTCTAACTAAATTAAACCTACTACTTAGTAGACGACGCGCTCATTGTACTTTTAAATCAAATATTCGCGCTTAAAATTGACATACGGAAATAAAGGGCCCACCATTCCCCCTTCCTTCCGACCCAATATCCTTTCCTTTTGTTTCCGTTTGTAGCGAACAGTTACGAAGTCGCATCTCATCTCGGCACAACGCATAATTCGAGTAACTATTTCGCGTCTCGTTGCGGCGTATCACGCTAGTAAAACCTTTCAATAATCCACGGTGGTGTTCCCCATCTCCTGGAGACAATTCGTCTTTTCGCCGCGACGCGACAAATTAACATTTTCGAGAATCAACAAGCGGTGTTTCCATATCTGCTGAAGACACCTAGAGACAGAAAATACGGCACCCAGGGTCATCCAGGACATCGCAAATCATACAGTCCGTAAGTAGATGCGTTAAATGTTTCGCCAACAAACATTCCTTGGTCCTTCATCGTCGGATTAATCCTGTTAAAACCACATTTCCTGTGGCCCGACCGTCGCATTTTTTAATATACGTACGTAATTCGTTAATTTTTTGAGGTTAGCGTGCTGTTTTCCCGCGGTCACATTTTTTTACGGCGTCGTTTTCTAACCGGTTGTTTTGGTCACGTCGACCGATTTAATACCGCGTTAAGATACACATATTGTCGTTTTCTTTCGTATTTTATTTGCTTATTGTCGTTTTGTATTTTGCCAATTTTCTCTGTTAAATCCGGATTTAGGAGAAAACATGGCTCAAAATAAACATATTCGGGAACAACGTGCTCTCCGTGAGAGTTTGTATTTACGATTAGAAGATATAGCTACCGTTGCGGCTTCCTTTCAAACAGAACCCGAAAATCATACCGTGCGTCGTATGCTTGAAGTAAGAAGCGAGTCTGTAAAAAACATTTATGATGATATTTTAAAAATTCACGGGGACATAGTCATGAAGGTTGCGACTTTACCGGATTCTAACCTGGATGAGGAACATGCTTTTTTGAAAGAGTAGACGAGACTTATTTTACTATTCAATCCATAGTTCGCGAGTTGCCGGTTCATTTTCGGTCCTCGGCCCAGTCGCCAGTTGCCGATAAAACTTCAATTGTCCAAACGTCGAAAACGCGTTTGCCAAAACTGAACTTACAAACATTTGATGGAAAATTAGAAAATTGGAGCGCATTCATTCAAGTCTTTAATAGAAGTATTCATGATAACAACACGTTAGCAAATGTCGAAAGGTTTGAGTATTTGTTGGGTTGTCTATCGGGTGAGCCTCTCAACCTAATTAAAACTATTGTGCTATCAGACGATAATTACCCCATTGCATACAAAACATTATTAGATAGATATGACAATAAAAGAGAGCTAGCAACTCATTATTGGGATCGTTTACGATCATTGCAGAAATTAAAAGATGAAACCCCTAGTGGTTTACGAAGTCTTATTTATAATTTTAATGAAAACTTATCAGCTTTGCGGGCATTAAAAATTGCAGATTCATTAGAGGATTTTATGTTGCTTAACATTCTTTTAGAAAAACTTGATTCTAAAACTCGTCGATACTTTGAAGCAGAAATTAGGAATTTGAAAGGTGAAATACCTGCATTCGATACATTAAATACCTTTTGTAGAGAGTCAGTGTCATGTTCTTGCTGCAGAGCATTCGACCTCCCTTAAAAGCAATACTTATACTTCAAAAAACAATAATACATTTACATCGCGTCCAAAATTGGTATCGTCTCTGGTAGCTAATACTTCGAAACAAAAGTGTTTAGTTTGTGAAAAAGATCATATAATTTACCGGTGTCCCGTGTTGAAAGCCAAGTCTCCCGCAGATCGCTTCAAGGTAGTTAAAGAAAAGAGGCTCTGTATCAATTGTTTGAGGCCGCACCAAGTCAAGAATTGCTCTTCTACATCCACTTGTCGTACCTGTCATAAGAATCATCATACTTTGCTACACTTCGATAGGTTTTCGGGCAGCTCAGGAGCTATAAATGAAACCAGTGATAGTGGTAATACAGCACCAGCTGAAATAGTTGTGCCCACTGTCAATGCATTGGCTAGTTCACTTTCTCGTCAGGTAGCTCTGTTATCCACAGCCCTTGTTGACGTTCATGACTCGCAAGGACACCCGCACACCTTACGGGTTTTAATAGATAATGGTAGTGAGGCTAGTTTCATTACAGTAAAGGCTGCTCGTAATCTTAACTTGAAAAGACAGCATGACAAAATTCAAATACAAGGTATTGGTGCAAATTCTAGTATATTTTCATCGGGTTCAATCCATTGCAAGATAAGTCCTCATGGATCATGTCAACCCGCGATACATCTAGAAGCTCACATCATACCTCATGTTGCTTCGGTAATACCTTCTCAATCATTACAGTTTTATTCGTGGGATCATATTAATAATCTGAAATTAGCTGATCCAAATTTCTACATTTCTCGCCACGTTGATCTCTTGCTGGGTGCTGACGTTTATGCTCAACTTATTCGCCCGGGCCTTGTCCTTGCCCCTAGTCCTCGTTGCCCCTCAGCGTTCAATACCATTTTCGGATGGGTATTATCTGGCTCAGTTCAACCTGAACAAACTAATGAACGCGTCATCAATTCCTTTCATGTCAAAATCATGGAAGATTGCCCAGAGAATGACCTTGAGTCCACTATGAGACAATTTTGGCAGGTTGAAGAGGTCCCCATGATCTCGACTAGCCCAGACGATGAGCTATGTGAGAAATTGTACGTTGAAGGGTATAGCAAACTCCCATCTGGTCGATTCGTCGTTCCCTTGCCTTTTCGAGATTCTAAACCTGTTTTTCCTGAATCTAAAGATATTGCAATTCGACGTTTTTTTCGCTTTGGAGCATCGTTTGAAAAAGGATCCTGTTCTTAAACAATCATATGTTGATTTCATGCGTGATTATCTGAATTCTGATCACATGGAATTAGCTGCCCCCATCGATGAACTCGATTCCTACTACATTCCTCATCATCCGGTACTGAGATCTGATTCTTCATCAACAAAATTGAGGGTAGTCTTTGACGCATCGGCCAAAGCCGCCAACAACCAATCATTGAATGATAATCTGCTCGTGGGATCAAAATTACAACAAGACATTGTCGAGATTTTGCTTAGATTTCGTTCGCACTCGGTCGTTTTTATAACTGACATCAAACAGATGTATCGCCAAATCCAAGTTGCACCTCAATACTGGGATTATCAGCGTATCATTTGGCGATTCAATCCCGATGAACTCCTGACTGAATATAAGCTTAAAACTGTTACTTACGGTGTGTCTTCTGCACCTTTCTTAGCTTTGCGAACAATGCAACAGCTGGCTCTTGATGGACAGACTAAATATCCCGCAGCCTCAAAGGTCCTGCAAACTGATATCTACGTGGATGACATCATCACAGGTTGTGACTCATTAGCTGCAGCACAGAATCTACAATCTGAGCTTATTCAACTGTGTGAATCTGGAGGGTTTCCTTTACGAAAGTGGTCGAGTAACCATTCAGATCTATTAGAAACACTTCCGGCCGAACATTGTCAAGCCCCATTTTCTTTCGACTCAGTACCCACACTCACTCTTAAAGTTTTAGGCCTCCAGTGGTCCCCAATGACAGACACGTTCACGTTTAGACTAATGTCCTTCGACCGTCCATGTACAAAACGCGGAATTCTGTCAGAATTATCACGTGTATATGATCCATTGGGATATCTCACTCCTGTCACCTTCTACATAAAGCACTTACTCCAACAGATATGGCATTCCAGCTGTGACTGGGACGATTCTCTGCCTGAACCTCTTACTCGTCAATGGTTAAAGTACAAATCAGAAATTTCTTTTCTCTCAGACATCAGTGTGGATCGTCAATTAATTTTCGACCGGAACAGTCCATGTCAAATCCATGGATTTTGCGATGCATCACTGGCTGGATATGCAGCAACGGTTTTTGGTCGGTTTAAGCATGGGGAGTCTTACATAACCCGTTTAATTATATCAAAATCAAAGGTAGCACCTACAAGGTCAAATAAATTAACTATTCCTCGGTTAGAGTTGTGCGGAGCAGTGCTTTTGTCTAAATTACTACACATGGTTGTGCAAACATACTCTGGTGTTTTGAGTATATCAGATGTCGTTGCCTGGACTGATTCGTCTATCGTCTTGTCGTGGATCCATTCATCTCCTCATCGTTGGAAAACATTCGTTATGAACCGAGTAGCCTATATACAAAAACGTGTGCCTTCTATTAACTGGCATCATGTCTCATCTATCGACAATCCAGCAGATTGTGCATCAAGAGGTATCCTTCCATCTCAACTCGTGAATCATCAGCTTTGGTGGTCCGGACCACCATGGTTATCGCTACCATTCGAACAGTGGCCTCAATCTGATAAATTAGCTTCCCTCCCTCCAGTCAAATACGGAATCACTTTGCGAAGAGGAAAAAACTGTTAAAGTGTTTGTCGTTCAGATTGAACCATCTGTTCTCATGCAGTTATTACATAGGTTTTCTTCACTTCAAACGATATGTCATGTGCTGGCATATGTTGTTCGCTTCCATCATAATAGCAAAAACCCCCCTTGACCATAAGGTGGGACCCATAAATAACGTTGAATACCATGACACTCTTCTGAGGTTGGTGAAACTGGTTCAAGGTCAAGTATTTCAATCTGAAATTCACAAGTTAAAAACCAATCAACTCTGTTCAAGGCCTTTACGTAAGCTGAATCTGTTTCTTGATGACCAGGGCATCCTCCGAGTAGGTGGTCGTCTTCGACATTCCAAATTGTCATTTGAACATAAATTTCCCGCGTTGCTACCACAAAAACATCGTTTGACCAACCTCATCATTGAGGATGTGCATAAAAGGAATCTCCATCCTGGAGCAAAAACCCTTCATTATTTAATACTGCAGAATTTTTGGATTCTATCCGCTCATAGAGCTATAAGAAAATGTCTATCCAATTGCTATAGATGTTTTCGAGCTAAACCTCAAGCGTTACAGCCACCAATGGGTGATCTACCCCCATGTCGTTTACAAGCACTAAGAGCTTTTCAAATAGTTGGTGTTGACTTCGCAGGCCCTTTCACTATAACAATGAATCGTGTTCGAGGTGCTAAAACTCTCAAGGCATATCTCTGCCTATTCGTCTGTTTATCCACTCGTGCTGTTCACTTAGAAATAGTCTCCGACTTATCAACTGACGCATTCCTAGCAGCATTTCGCCGCTTCATTGCTCGACGTGGATGCTGCTCTGAAATTCATTCTGACTGTGGCACTAATTTCGTAGGCGCTTCTCGACAATTACTGAACTTTGCTCAAAGTGCGGCCTCTATTGAACATATTCAATGGAAATTTAATCCTCCTTCTGCCGCTCATTTTGGAGGGATCTGGGAAGCAGGGGTTAAATCCGTAAAGACCCATTTGACTCGCGTTATTGGAGATCAGATCTTGACTTTTGAAGAATTGTATACGGTTTTCGTGCAGATCGAAGCATTGCTAAATTCGCGTCCGTTGACTCCCACAAGTTCTGATCCGAACGATTTGAATGTTTTGACGCCGGGACACTTTCTGACTCTAACTCCACTAACTTCATTCCACGAACCTGATTTAACTAACATCAAATTAAACCGGCTCACACGATGGCAATTGATCCAGCAAATGCACCAACATTTCTGGAAACGTTGGAATCTCGAATTCCTACATACGTTACAACAAAGGTCTAAATGGACCGACCCTTCGACTCCTATTAAAGTAGGTTCTGTTGTCTTGATTAAAGACGATTCATCTCCCCCGTTACACTGGCGCGTGGGTCGGGTCCTCGAAACTCACCCAGGCTCAGATAATGTAGTACGAGTCGTTACTTTGAAAACCGCGTTAGGAACTCTTAAGAGACCCGTGGTTAAACTATGTCCTCTCCCCTATTCTCTTTAAACTTAAAATACTTCGTATTTTAGGCGGGGGTATGTTCGCGTTTGTATTCCCCTGTTCGTTCGTTTATTTCTTTCTAACTAAATTAAACCTACTCTTAGTAGACGACGCGCTCATTGTACTTTTAAATCAAATATTCGCGCTTAAAATTGACATACGGAAATAAAGGGCCCACCATTCCCCCTTCCTTCCGACCCAATATCCTTTCCTTTTGTTTCCGTTTGTAGCGAACAGTTACGAAGTCGCATCTCATCTCGGCACAACGCATAATTCGAGTAACTATTTCGCGTCTCGTTGCGGCGTATCACGCTAGTAAAACCTTTCAATAATCCACGGTGGTGTTCCCCCATCTCCTGGAGACAATTCGTCTTTTTCGCCGCGACGCGACAAATTAACATTTTCGAGAATCAACAAGCGGTGTTTCCATATCTGCTGAAGACACCTAGAGACAGAAAATACGGCACCCAGGGTCATCCAGGACATCGCAAATCATACAGTCCGTAAGTAGATGCGTTAAATGTTTCGCCAACAAACACATGCTTTACGAAATAATCTTCATAGGTTTCGCCTGAATCTAAAATTATTTTTATCACTGTTAGATGTTCATCTTTTCTTTGAGCTAACTTTATTCTCTCTAGAATTCCATGTTCTTCTTCGGTTATAGTAAATACCGTTGTGTATCTACTAAGAGCATCTACATTTCACACTATTCACAATGTAAAAAGAATCAAATTTTCGTTCATTCAAAAATATCAGTAAAATTTTTCGGTATTGTCTTGCTAATTATTATACAAGTGATCAAATTCCCAAGTTATTTTTGATATTATCTAAATCTAAATCCTTCTTTTAATCCAAATATGTCGTTTTATTAAAAGATTTTCCAATAACAAAGTTAATTTCGTGTTGTGGTACCCATCCTGGAGTGGGTACTGGAACCTTCGGCGTAGAAACAAAAAACTGGACGTCTTCCACGAAACACCGAACTACTACACTTTTCTCGACGCGCGTTTCGCCAACCAAGTTGGCATCTTCAGGAGAAGATTAAAACTAAAAGTTTTTATGTTGCGACCACAGCTGATCAGGGAAGTGCCGAGGTCGATTATATTCAGTAAAATAATCCGTTTTGTAATGGTGGCACTTCACTTGGCGTAGCGTATTTGTGTTTGAGTATCGCTGTATTTGTCCAAATATTTGATGTATTCGCAAATATTCCAAACATGCCAAATATATTTGAATATTTAGAACCAGTGAATACAGTGACGGACGTGTTGACAGCGACAGCTTTATATTCAGTAAAATAATCCATTTTGCAACACGCGGTGTATATATATACACACAAATCCGTATCGCTCGGCCTCTTTACGCCACGCTCCGGACTCGCTCGCTCGCTTCCGCTTTGTGTGTGCACGTACCCTAATAGTAGGGAAACATCGTCAACTTTAATCGTGTTATTGCGCAGTACTTCATTTAAAACAATAGACGTAGGCATATCGGCCGATCGCGATCGCGATCGGATCGGAAATCTGTGTCCGGACTCAGATTTTGAAATCGGCCAATTTTCCAATTGTACATGTGCGCTTTTACATTTAAATGTATTGTTGTTGGTCACCGATTAATAAATCGGCCGAGCGAAAAATCGTTCGTGTGCCTTAGTCGTTAGTACAGTTTGCACGGTGAACATCTCCCGTTGTTTATCGAATTTTTTTTCGTAATGCGGAAACAAATAAACAAATGTAAAGTAAGTAAGTACTCGTATGTCATAACATGTTTAAGTAAGTGAAAATGTAATTTAATATATGTCAGATTTTCGGATTTGTAATTCCAGAGTAGACGTGTAGTTTATGTATATGCCCTCAAACGCGTTGTTACTGAAGAGCAGTTTTGTGAATTCTTGTTAAGTAATTTAAAAAATATTGACTAACCTGACGTGTATATTATTTGTCTCTTTAAAATAAATGTAAATTTTGTGTCATTCAATAAATTAAATAAAATATATATTTTTTTTAAATATTGTTGATTGTGGTTCTGTTTAAGTAGTGGGAGGGCTGTGTTTCTTTCCACACGCGCCTACCCCAGAATTGGGCTTTACTGGTTCTCGTATATAAAATACGGCCGTGCTCCGTTTAGTTGGCCTGTGATTTAGTGCCGGCCGGTGGAATTTGACATAATCGTATTTTTTCGTAATCGTAATTTACTTTTCGAATTTTTTTTTTCGAAAATGGCTGCCTCCGGGCAGATCTTGGAAACGGCTTGCAAAATATTTGCGAATATTTTTTTTTCATAATCACCAAGTACCCTAAACACTTTCTTTTTATACTTGTGATTTTTTTGACATTTTTATATCCGTAAAAGTTATAATAATTTGAATATTTATTTCATCTTCAACATTTCGTCTGTCAGATTTTGCAATAGTTGTTTCTTTACGCAAAATAAGAATTTTGCAAAAATCACAAGTATAAAAAATTGTATTTACTTGGTGACCGTGAAAAAAAAATATTTCGCAAATATTTTGCAAGCCGTTTTCAAGATCTGCCCGGAGGTAGCCATTTTCGGAAAAAAAAATTCGCAAGTTTTCCCTGAAGATTTTTTGCCACAATAGCCTTCTACTTAGGTCTAGTAACCACCCTCTAAAATATGGTGTGGGTCCCATACCTCCTTACGGAAATACGATGTCAAATTCCACCGACAGCCACTGCTGTGATTGCAAGCAAATGCTCAACTAGACTGACTGGACTGAAGTTATCAGCAACTAATACAGGAATAAAAATGTTAATACGCTCATTATGCTGACAAAGGCACGATTCACAAGTAAGAGCATAAACCATACAATGATAACGATCTTGACAGACGGGAAACAATTGATGGCTTATAGGTAGATACAAGAAATCTCGGATTATAACAGAAACGTATTAAGGAGTAACACCACTCTAGGATTTTGAAAAAATCGATTTTGTTTTTTTTGGCTTAAATTGTACTTTAGGGTCATAAAAAAATTTAACAGGTTTTGTTTTCAATTTTGCCACCCTCACTGAGCGCGTCATTTTCGAAATTTCGCGTTCTCGGATTTTTTCTGAGCGCTCTCTTACTGATGCAGCAAAAAAGGCCCGATTGTCTTTAAAATCATCCAGAAAGGAAGATGAGGAGGCTAACATCAATATAGATGGTCAAATGTATGGAGCAGGTATCGCAGATTAAAGGTAAAAAGAGATTTTGAGAATTTAAGTGCTCATAAAACTTTAAACGCGTTTTTCTCGAAACCACTTGTTTCGAACTGGCCGGAAAGATTATTCGGAGACCGTTCAATGGATCGATCTGAAATTTTAACTGTAGCTTCCCAATTACATTTTCCGTAGAAGTATATACGTAGCCGTTTTTTGATTCGATGAAAATTGTTTTTTTTTATATATATAAACAATTTACTGCCGATTTTTTGGCCAAAAATCGAGTTTTTTTTTCATAAGTGCGCCATTTGCACAAAAAATCGATTTAAAAACAAACCCCTACGTACTTCTCTAGCCAATAGTATGTAGATTAAGAAAATTTTTCGTTTTTTGTACTAGGTCTTCAGTTTTCTGAGAAATTTGTCCGGCCGTGAAGGGCCTTAAAAAAAGGCGCTGTCGAAGATTGGCTGTATCTCCGCCATTTTGTATTAAAATAACAATAATTTTTTTTATAGGTACTTCAATACATGTTTAATGAGCCCTCTAAAAAGAAATACTCTTCCTTTTCCCATTATCCCAAAATAAATTCTTAAAGTGTTAATTGTAATTAGGTAGCGGTGGCGGCTGGTGGAATTGAAAATTCCCGTATTTTCGTAAGGATACATGGAACCCATGTCATATTTTAAGGAGTGATTAGTAAACCTAATAGGAATGCAAAGAAAGAAAAACCCTCAAATTTAATTTGCAAAAAAAACTCCAAAAAAGGCTGCCAGACCACCAAGTAAAATTTCGAGATCCGTAAAAATTATGGATTTTTTAATTTTTATTTAATCCCAATATTTGGTTTCTGATATTTTATAAGACTCAGGAAAAAGAACAACTTTATTAAGCAACTGCAGATGGTGTTGTTATGGACATACCAAATACCATGGAACAACGAGTATTCATCCTTGCAGTGCAGTTTAAATAAACGGAAGAAATGGAAAATAAAGGATAGAAAGGATCCATTCTGTGATGTAATATCGGCCACCGCAATATGAGAGTCGAGAATAGTTACGACAAGTGGTTCGCATTGTATTTAATTCGCATCGTATTGAGTTTAATAATTATTTAAGAAATTTAACTGATTTTATCTATACTACACGCAACTAACATCTAAAAAGCAACCAAAAAATGATCTCCCTAACAAAAAATTCCTCAACCCTCAGGCATAAAAAAATGTCTGACATCATGACATCAATTATTACAGTCTAAATCTGTATTACCTTCTTAGTCACTATACGAAACGCAAGACGGTATTATTGGCAACGTAAATCAGCACTACGTATGCAAGCAACATGCCAAATTTTTTAACTCTTACTAATTCCTATCCTGGTTCTAGAAAAAATGTTAAAAGAGTTCGGCTGAAGAAACGACATCAATATTTGTTCTGGTTCGATTCACCGATACAGATATTTCATATCGAATCAGACATTTTTCTTTGTGTTTCAGTACAATATTTCGTACCGAATATTTCACATATTTCAAATGTTCAAAAATGTATATCGATGGTAAGTGTAAAACCTCATGTCATTTATTTTGCCACACAGCGTTTATGACATTAGTTTAAACACACCATTATCCTTTGAATTACACAAACTCATAGCTCTCTATTTTAATTTAAGACTAATACTACATATTATTAAGCTACATAATCGGTAGCTTAATAATGTGTCGAAAGCTCACAAAACTGTCAAGGTCATATCTTAAAAGTAGAAATCTATTAAGTTTAACTGTTAAGTGTAACTGTGATTTTTCTGTCATCCTTAAGTGCACTGAGGCATACATTTTTACTGACTTACTAGATTTTAGATTTGATTAGTTTGGCACATATAAAATATAAAATGTTTTTCCTGTTCTATAAACGTATCTTAATGACACTTTTAACATAATGAAATAGCTATACAGGGTGATTCCTCAGTTGAATCATCAGCATATAGAACTATTAAAAAAAAAAACATGTTTTATAAATATTTTTAAAAAAACTTGCCTTATTAATTTCGAACATAACAGTCCATCCAGTTATCCAGTCCTGCCTTAAATTTAAAGAAAATATTGTACAGCCAAATTCTAAATACAAAAAAATATAAAACATAAAATATTAGAAAAAAAATATTCACAAAAAAAAAGCGAGAAACATTCCAATGTTTTTCTACTGTGTTTCGAATAAACTTTTTCTATCCTGGAGTGGCTACTGGAACCTTCGGCGTAGAAAAAAAACTGGACGTTTTCCACGAAACACTTAGTAAGAACACTTAGAAAGTCTTATCCTGTATAGTAATACAAAATTTGCATGATTAGTATATGATCAGTATATGAACTGATTGGTTGCTATGAAAACTTGCTGTTTACACTAATTTTAAGATTCAATATGTGACAATACTGACAGTTGTCATAGTCAGAATGGAGGTATTTCACAAGTTTCTGTATAGCACAAGTACAGCACATGATGTTCATGCGATTACTATATCTATTTGCAGGCCCGACTATAAAACTTGAAACGGGCGTTTCACCAACGCGCGTTGAGAATAATATACATAGTAGTAGTTCGGTGTTTCGTGGAAAACGTCCAAACTTTTTCTAAACAATTTTATTGACTGGAAATTGGAAAAGTCCATCTCTAAATAGAATCACCGTATTAATTATGACAAAGACTTCTAACCAAAAAAATATTCCTTTCAACTGGTATAGTGTTAGTTAATCGATGTAACGAACAGAAACTCATACGAACAAGATTTACTGATTTTTTTTCTTTGGGTAATGAAGAACCTAAAATGCAATTTGTTGTATTATTAAATTACATAAATCAGCAATCAAGGGCGTAGCCAGTATTTTTCTTTGGGGGGGGCGACCACGATGCAGATTAAACAAAAAAAGGAAAAAAAGGCCATTGGAGGCAACTGCAAGCGCAATCTCCCGACTATTTTAGTTTTTACTTGACCATTTGGGGGGGGATCACTTCATCGCCCCCCCTGGCTACGCCCTTGTCAGCAATATTATTTATCTAAGTTACAAGTCTAGGTTATCTATGGTACAGGGTTAGTTTTATAAATAACTACCTCCCTTTATTTTATTAATTGTTGTTAGATTAAAAAAAGTAAGAACTCTTTTTTTTTTTTTACACAGAATCCAGATAGGATAACAATTTGACTAAAGCTCCTTATATATAGAGGGGGTATAAAAAGTAAATTGTTTTTTAACGGAACACCATGTACACTTTGATAAATTTAGATTCTCTATGTAATTCTGAATCAAAGTATGTATGTATATACATACCCTTACATATATACATAACCTTACATATATACATACCCTTACATATATACATACCCTTACATATATGTTATACCCTTCTTTATTAGTTTTTGTGTAATTGTCAAAAATCTATGCAAATTATCAATGCAATTTATAGCAGCAATTTTGATAGTACATTTCGAAACCAAATAAAAATAACGTTAAGCGTCAATGATGGACTAAAATTAAATAACACTGAAGTTGTAATCCTCACCCGATGGTGTCAATATGATGGCGAAAGGCGAGTTGAGTAAATGTATAATGTTCCCATATTAGTGGAAACCGTGTTCAGACAAAGAGTTTTAGACACACAAAAAGTAATAAGAGTAACGTATACAATCAATATAGGAATCGATTAAACTGAGTTCTTGGCACTTTAAATGTGTTAATTTATCATAGCACATTGTTTCAAACATACCTAGCAATTTTCATCCCGTTTTTCAAATACATATTCGGCTCAACGAACATTTGGAAAAACACCTTATAACTTATAATGTAATGCATGTAGAAAACTCAGTTTTGGTTGATAAATCTTTCTCTTCTGTGAAAATCGTAAGAACTAAAATAGAAATGTCGACGTTACGAGTATTTCCAAAAAATTATATTTAATCGTATCGTTATTTTGGGTTATGCGTCTAATTTGAGGTTCGGAATCCAAACTTATTGTCGTGTTATAGTCAGGCCGGCAAATAGATATAGTAATCGCGTGAACATCATGTGCTGCACTTGTGCTATACAGTGAAATACCTCCATTCTGATTGTGTTAACTATCAGTATTGTCACATATTGAATCGGTGTAAACAATAAAGTTTTCATAGCAACAAATCAGTTCATATACTGATCATATACTAACTGTGCAAGTTTTGTATTACTATACAGCATAAGACTTTCTACACCTTTAAACGACAAAGCGTTTTTGCGCATATTCTATGCCCACAAGCTCCATCTGAGTTGCTAACTATCTTACAAAATGGCTGCTATTCAAATCAACCGAAAAAGGCGGGGTTTATTCTACTTACCTATCTATTAGTATACAGATCAGTGACCCCGACAATCTGATGCCGGGTTGTGCTTATTGTCAGCAACGGCGGCCAAAACGTCTCCAAGACGCCTCCCCTTCCACACCACCTTCTCTGGCGCATATATATTTTTTTTAGCTGGTAATATTTGCTATACCTAAGGCAAGGCAGGGTCGGACGGACCCTGTATACTTACATACAGTTGTTCGCCGACGCATATAGCTTCACTCGAAGTACAGGTATAAAGTTCCTTATCTACTTACTTATCTAGATATTAATTAATATTCCTTTTTGCGAATTATGTGTCATCGCAATGTCATCATTGGAACAATAAGAGATAGCAGGAACATTAATGGTCCTTCGATAAGGTAATACCTACATAATTATTATTGTAAAACTACTTATGTAGCAGTGGAGGCTCGTGACTTTTTTTTGGGGAGGCAAACAAATTTTGTAAAAATTTTTGTTTCCTAAATTTTTGTGATGGTAAACATTGTTAGTTATATGCCGCATAGCTAGGAGAAGGATATCTACTTGGTCAATAAAATATATTAAGTACATTTGTCTAACATAATGTAATATATTTTTTAGGTTCAGCAAAATCATCGGAAAGGTGTGGAGTTTCCGCCAAATTATTTTACAATTAAAATATGCAGTGAAATAAAATACGGATCTTTGCCAGGACTGCGTCAATTTAGATTTGACGGGCTGAATTGATCACATTCATAATATTTTGTTTGCCTAAAAGATGTCCGTCAATTAAACGAGATAAAGTTCTTCTTAAAGCATCTCCACGATTTAAAATAATACACACGGCCAAAACAATAATTTATTTAAAGTTAAAGAACCACTTAGCCATTTTCATTTATCACAGCACATATTAACAAAACTACGAGCCTGCTTACCCTGATTAGTTAAAGTTTTACTTAGATCTGGCAGTGGTACTCTTAAATCTTTAGCAAATAATTTATCCTCATAAGACAGGCGACCAAATTTGTACTTTATATGATACTAAACAGTATCATTGCAGGTTCGAATATTTATTAGAGTGACATGACAACTCGTATTGTTATTTTTATGAAACAAACTGCTACACTCGCCAGTTACCTCCATTATAATTTTGTATAGTTAATTAAATAAAACATTCAAATAATGACTTACGTAAGTAATATGGTACACTTTCAATAATTATTACCCTTCTATACTAATCAAAACACTCACAAACCCCAGCCAAGAATAATGGCACTTTCCAATGAAAATTTCCAAAACACAAAACAATAAAAGAGATTAAATTTTGTAGGTTAGGTTGTTAGGTTCATGAAATCAAATAACTCGCTTTCTGCGCTGTCACGTGTGGCAGGTGGGAGGTGGGAGTGTTTGCCTCCACTATGCGGTTTTTTAAATGACCTTTAATGCCACTGGAGTTAAGGGTTAAATTTGTTAACAGGCACAGATGGTTGCGAAGCGCCAAGTCCGCTATTCCGTGTAAATACATATGTGAAAGCATTGGCATCGGAGACTTGCCTCCACGGTGATAGACTAGGCGCTGGGTCATTTACGAGGGTTAACATACTGAGGGCTGACATATTTATGTTTATTAATAGTTTTATTTTTAGAAATTAATTTTTTACCTGATATATGAATTAAAAAATGAAAGGTAATTAAAATATTATAGGAAGGTAAGTTTATAAAAAAAACTTATTTGTAATTTTCACAGGAGGCACTGCCTCCTCTGCCTCCCCTGACGAGTCGCCACTGGTATGTAGGCAGGATGAGACTACATACTTTCACTTGGGTGCATACAGAGGTGTTTTGCTTTTTATATAGTTTCAAATTCTATGATTATTGAATATTGTAATTGTTATCTAATGAAAACGACAATAAATAATATGACAATACTAGTTTATTATTGGCGATTATATTGTTAGTACTGAAGTTAATTTTACGTATTTCAATAATTTAAGAAGGTCAGTTCATTGAAGTAAATTATATATTAATGGAAATATGAACAAGAGGCATTAATGAAATATAAAGCACTACTTTTATTGGTAGTAGTTACGTACAATAAAAATAACAAGCAAATAAAGTACCTGTATATGTATATGAAAGTACCTACACCTAATAATGTAAAGTTTTACTTGCGTCATTTAATATCCATTTGTGTTTACTTCCGTTGTCATATCAATTTTTCTTCACTACTAAACTACTAAATCTCGTACCCTTGACTTTTTGGCCACATTATACTCTTTTATATATATAAATACATGTTACAGGTGTTTCTTTTTCCTAAAAACACACCTAAATAATTCCAATTATTACGGCCTCTTTGTACTACAGTTTACAAGTAATTTGTCATTTCCGGCAATAAGAAAAAAAAAACACTTGTATCAAAATAAAGTTTCTAACTTATTAGGGTTCTTACTTCAGTTATTTTGGGTTTATAGGGAATGTCTAATAATATGCTCTAAAAGCTTTGATTTCCTAGGATAGCGGTGCCGTCATTTAGCGGCTGTAGCATAACGTTGGACGATGTCACATGGCAATGAACAAATAGGTGTTTTTGACGAGGAAAAATATTGTGCAGTCAGAAAGCGTACCAGCATCACCTTATGTTGAGGGCAAGCAACATAGACAATCTCGATGTCGCACTGTTAGTTGTGCTAGAATACCAAGAATCCAAAGAAAATACTCCAAGAAACAGTGCACCTGATATTTTGATATCTGAAACATATATTGATTTGTTGCTATTTGATCTATAAATCTAATCATCAAAAATAATGTTGCTTCAGTTAGTTCACCGCTACGAATCACGACCGTAAAAAAACGTCGACGAACTGTTTTCCATCGAACTACCTACCGCTTCAAATATGACGGCGCCATAATATTACATCGAGGTATTCCTCGGCGTTTCCTTAACAATATAAACCGAAATTTTAAGGGCCACTATATGCCGCTTTCTAGGATACCAAAGCTTTAAGACTGTTTTACACATACCAATTTATTGCACAATAAATTGTAGAATGTATTCTTCAATAAATTGTCCAATTTTAGTAACTGATTACACTTTGCAATATATTTGTAACAATTTATTTATCAATTTCAACACTACCAACTCTCAATGACTAAAACCTAAGAGTTATCATAGGTTTGTTCCTAAAAGAAACCGCTTATTATGTTGGTACCAATCGCTTTTTAGGTTGGTACAACGAAATAAATGTAAAAAGTTACTAAAAAATCACTAAAATTGGCCAATAAATTAGAGCAAGTTCTAATTTCTACAATTTATTGTACAATATATTGTGGACATTAAATTTCCATTTTAATTTTTATTTTAAAGGTCAACTTGTACAATTTATTGTGAGAAAAATTGATGTGTGTAAAACAGTCATTAGACTAATACAGGCCTCTCCAACACGAGCACTCGGTGCCGGCGTGCACCGGTGCTGCACTTTCCGGAGTTGGAAAGGCCTGGACTAATAAGTAGGGTCCGGATGTTAATAATAGATGCGTATTTTACCAGGGGCGGCTCCAATATACCACTATCAGCAACGCTACGAAATGTTACACAACATGTCTTACTTTATACATGTCATGGTGATGTTGTAGTTGTAACCGACGCTATAACATGTCCGTACTGCCATTCGAGTTTCCATAAATTATCAATAACATAATCCATCACATAGTGACTGTAGACTGCTCGGCATACAGTCACTAATTGTTTCCAGGTTTGTGCTTTCCAACACTATTGAAGTTATCAAATGCCCTTTCACGGCTTTTGTCTCATCCAGTCTCCCAACCACTACATTAGGTATGTTATGTCCTTTAACATCCGTCATTTCGTCAATACTAAGCCATGATCTGTTATAATTTGGCGAGTGGACCAATCACACGCTACACGCTACCATCATTTTGACTAAATCCAAGTTAAATTGTCTTTGTCCGTCTAGCGCACTCACACCACTACTTACATGAGCTTTATGTTTGTCTGTAGCAACATGCTGTTGTTACATTACATAAAACGTTACAATTACATCAAATTCTTTATCCAACGCTCCATCGTAACATGGCGACGGACGCTGTCCCGACATTTTTACAAACTTATTCGATGTTTAGTGCGCACGAATGATGCGTCGACCAGAACAGTTTAACTAATACTAACAAGAAGTGTAAATTACGTTCGCAACTTGACCTCTAACACGTGTCGTAACTCGGTAAGAGTCAGATGCACAACACGGCAGACGGGTTGTACCGGAATACAGGTATAATGGCGTTATTTGATTGAACTACGATTGTACTCTGTACATATATACAGGAGTTGACGATGTACTTATTTCATGTGGCACATATAACAGTATTCCAACCGTGTTAAGACCGGACCTGAAATATATTATTAACATCCGGACTAGTATTAGACTTCTAAACTGTGTTTATATTTTACGTACCCACCTACGCAAATGGTGATTCATTTTTCGAATAGCATAGTTAGTAACAGGGCAAGAAAAACATTAAATATTTTTTTAGCGCTATTTGTATCTTAAATAAGAAAAAATACTATCCTGAATATTAAAAACACTATATTCAAGAGCAACACAACTTTTTATTATTGGAAAATTTTCACTTTAATACGGAAAGGACCACGGCTTCAATTTTTAAATACTGTTTCTATATAGGAAAAAAAAACGCTGTGAATTAAACTGTTATACTGGGTCGCTGATATGTATGGAAATGCTCGATTATTTCCTAATGTAAGATAGGTAGAGAAAAATGTTTACTAGCAAAAACAGAAGAGTTTTAGGGGTTTTTAAAATCTATTATATTATAATAAAGAAAGATTAACTATACAGGATTACTCAAAAAAATAATGGAAAAACAAACTTACTTTTTTTAATGAAAAACCCTGTATATTACTCGATATTTAAGTTCCCGGAATTCTAAAAAAAAAAAGGAAAGTATACCAAATATTTATCTTAACCGTTTTCAAGATAAATAACATTTTATTTGGAATCCAATTTTAGGAGGTGTGGCTATTAAATAACCGACCTGCTGTCATAACACTTTTTGTTCGTTACCAATTACAGTAGCAACTTTTTCGCCTTCAATGTACTCCCCTTGGCGATCTCTACACCGCTCCATACAACTTTTACATTATTGAAAGCAGTGCTGGAAGTCCGCTTCTGTCAGCTAGTTCAGAACCTCCGTCGCTTTTGTTTTAACAGCTTCCACACTTTCGAATATTGTCATTTTCATTGCCGATTTGACTTTGGGAAATAAAAACAAGTCACAGGGGGGCAAGGTTTAGAATGTCAGTGCAAATGTTCATTCTTGATTCCCTTTGTTCGCGAATGAGGAGTTTTGGCACATTTTTGCGCAAACTTTGCGCGTGTTGAACGATTCATGCAAAATCTGGCGAACTAAACACTTCTTTGCTCCATCTAAACACTTAATATTTTTTCGACGCGTCACTGGTGCGTAGACTAATTCAAACGACTGCTACAGTCAAACTGGGCGACTCCCTGGCTTGTCCAGCGAGCTCAGGGTGGGGAAAGTGTCACCAGATACAGTTCTGTTCAACCTTCGCGACACGCAGCGCACTGGCAGCAGCAACAGTTCAGTTATTTAATAGCCACACCTCGTATAAGGTGCATAAAGTGCCCACCGTTTATCTTATGGCAATAATAAACTCGTTGAATAACAATGTATCTAAAAGGGTGTTTATTAATATTATTAATGAAATAAAATAATTTAATAGGCAAAATATAAAATAGGTACATAGTATGTACATATGTATGTACTCTATTTCCATTCTAAATTGAAAATAGGTAGAAAAAAAACAAGGTTGTCAGATATATTTTCTAAAATTGCTAAGCTCACTATACAAGTATACTTCATACTTCAGTAAACTGTTAATTCGTGACGTTCTTAGAAAGCTAGTTTGGAAATATTTAAAAAAAAATACATAGATATAAATTTATTAGTTAGCATTAAAATAAAGCGTTTAAAATTGCTGGAAAAAAATAATTATAAATTAAAACAAGTTTATGTATGTTACTATACTTAAGAAAATTTTGAAGAGCCGGCAACGCGATGCCGCGAATGCGCCAGCAAATGCCGACCATTATACTATAGGATTGCTTTATATGTAATACATCCAAATACTTATTCGGTCCACTGTGCCATAAAATGTTTACGACGTCGTTAAAATGATTTACGACTTTAGAAATTCTATGTCTTTAAGGCGCCAGTGACGTGTATTTCAGCTAGGTTTATTAACACAGACAATTTTTTGAGATTGTCTGGCTAAATGAGCATTATTTACAGCAAATTATATTATAAATATTAAGAGTTTTGTATGCAGGCTAGTGTTAATCTCCTATATTGATTTGAATGAAAAAAATTATTTCACAATTTTCGAATTTATAAAAGATATATGCACGCCCATGGAATCATAAAGTTGCACCGCTTTTTTTGTTCCCCAGGCGTATTTATCATTTTCAATTAAAATTAGAAGGACTATACATATATTGGACCAAATACAACGTATGTGCGAACATCCTGACTAATTATAACGGAATAATTCTTAGCTGATATTTTGTGGTAAAGTGTTTGTTATACATATGATCCCTTAGAAGAAAGTCAAGCGGTGTTATATCAGGAGAACTAGCTGGCCAGGCAATTACACCCCTTCGTCCAGTACATTTACCAGGAAAAGTATGAAACAGACAGTAGACAGATGCAATCGAAAATATACAAATTATTAGATGTAATAGTCCCATGAATAAAGTTAATGTGCTGATACCTAACAGTCCCCTGTTCTTTTTAATTTAACAGCGACAAAGTTACGGTTCACCGAACCGCAATTTTCACAAGTCGGTAAACCGCAACGGAAACGTTATTATCAATGGGATAGACAATTAGTTTTGACTTTAATTTGTCAAAGTTGAAAAGCGTTTAAGTGTGCATTCGGATTAGAAAATAAAACCAACTTATCCTTTCTAATGCTCTATTGAGACATACAGTCTATGAATATACGGCGTGTCGGGCCTCAAAACGAAAAAAACATAGATTTTCCGTCGCGTCGCACGATTTCAAATGATTTTTGCCATCTTCGTAGATATTCTTTACAATATCCAACAGCGTGAATTTGTTTCTACACTAAAAAGTTCCAATTCTCCTCTTGTATCTTGAAATATAATATAATATATTTCTAGAAGAAAATATAGTCAATGCATTATCTGTGCATTAATTGTAAATGTATTACGTGCAATTGATTTGATACGTTCAAATCAGGGGTACGGTAAAATCTGGACGTTGAATATTATTTAATGATTAAATATGTACATGTATATATACATATATGTCCATATACACGGTGGAGACTTTAACTGAATATATTCGCTAGCGGGGTGGTGAATGATTTTTCAAAAATTCCCGAGACACGTCAACTTTTAAATGTATTTACCTACATTTTGCAAGTAATGTGAAAAATATAGCCCTTCAGGGGTGGCTGAAACCACCCTCGACATGATTTTTTCAAATGCAACCCTATGGCTTGTGACCCCTCATTGTAAAGCTGGTGGAAAGAGGAATCCAACGCACTGATCAAATTTTAATTTTTAGTATGTTTGTAGGGTTGCATACAATTAAAACGTAATTTTATAGTTTAATTTATTTTTAACGCAACAATTTCGTACTCAAAATGTGTGTTGTTTAGTTTTGGAATGTAAACCTTACTTTTCATATGTCCCCACAAAAAATTCCTAAGCAATTTTTTGCCACAACTGATATTTGTTATTTTTTGCTAATGTTTTTACACGGCCGCAAAGAGTAATTTAGTTTGTATGCTGTATTCAGACTTTGAAACGAAGTGTTATTTCAAATTGGTGAAAATGTCTTATTTAACTGAATCACTAAAAATCGAAATTTTGATGATGATTGGATATGGTGATAGGGCGCGAACTCAATGCGAAGTTGTTCACTTGTTTCGAGAAACGCATCCTGACTTGCCACCACTAAATCAAGGTACCATTAATAAAATTGAGGCACAATATCGTGAGATGGGTCATGTCAGGAAACTACCGAGTAAGGAGGCAGGCTTCGTGCTGATGACGACACGAAGTTGAATTTGTTGCTTGCTCTAGAAGAAAATCCAATCACTCCAGCCCGTCAACTGGCCCGTGATAGTAATCTTAATCACAAAACAGTTTTAAAAATACTTAAATATGAGAAAAAAACGCCCATATAAAATGCAAGCTGTTCAAGAGCTACTTGAAGATGATCCAGATCGACGGTTGGAATTGTGCGATTTATTGATGACTTGTATTGATCAAAACCAGTTATCTTTAGTTAGTTTAGTTACCAAAACCAGTTTATGGATAGTTTTCTCTGACGAGGCTACTTTTACATTAAATGGGCACGTAAATCGCCAGAATTGTCGTTACTGGGCTGAAGAGAACCCCCCATTGGATGAGGGAACTTCATACTCAGCGCCCACAGAAAACCAATGTGTGGGCCGGAATAATACAAGATAGAATTGTAGGACCATTTTTCTTTGATGACACTCTTAATGGAGCAAGATACTTGCGTTTACTCCAGCACGAACTAATGCCAGTGCTATGTCATTTATTTCCAAACCCCTTAAACCCTAACTTGACCGACGAGAGGTTATTGTTTCAGCAAGATGGGGGCCCCACCACACTATGCTGCCATTGTTCGTCAGTATCTGGACAGAAGTTTTCCCGGTAGGTGGATTGGGAGGCGAGGTAATATTGAGTGGCCAGCAAGATCTCCAGATCTTACACCACTGGATTTCTTTTGTGGGGACATCTTAAAAGTAGGGTTTACATTCAGAAACCCAACAACATAGCAGATCTGCAGGAAAGGATAAGAGAGGAAATCGGAAAAATAACACCGCAAATGTTTCATAATGTAAGGGACGAAACCTACCACAGACTGGGATGCTGCCAACAAGTGAATGGTGCACATTTTGAACAATTGTTACGTTGAAAATAAATTAAACTATAAAATTACGTTTTAATTGTATGCAACCCTACAAACATACTAAAAATTAAAATTTTATCAGTGCGTTGGATTCCTCTTTTCCACCAGCTTTACAATGAGGGGTCACAAGCCATAGGGTTGCATTTGAAAAAATCATGTCGAGGGTGGTTTCAGCCACCCCTGAAAGGCTATATTTTTCATATTACTTGCAAAATGTAGGTAAATACATTTAAAAGTTGATGTGTCTCGGGAATTTTTTGAAAAATCATTCACCACCCCGCTAGCGAATATATTCCAGTTAAAGTCTCCACCGTGTATACATATATGTACATACATAGACCCAGTGAATGAATCTGAATACCTTTGATATTATTTAGATAATAACAAGAATCATAAAAGTAATAATAATTATTGTTAGTGTGTAGTTTTATCTTAAATTAGCATAATTATAATAACATTTCGAATAACAAAACATGCTAATCGGTTTTCTTTTTTGGCCTTGACATAGTGTTTGAAGTATAAATAAACGGCAATAACATTAATTTGTTTATTTAAGTGGACGAGACGCGGCAACCCAGAAATAATAGCCAATATTACCTATCCTATTTAAAGATTTTGTGTAAATTTTGTTGTGGTACGCAGTGGGATAAATTCCATAAAAGCTAGCCAAAAATGTATCTAATATGTAATCTGCTTAGCGATTATGATTACTAAACCAATAAAATATCACACTGTGTTGTATTTTATATCTCTAAAGTAAAGTCCAAAGCATTCGATTGTATGCAACCTGTATCTATTAATTTGTTGAATTCCGCTTGTTCTTCTGATCACAAAGTTAATATAGTACGTACATACGTACATACACGTACATTTTTTTTCAGTATGAGTTAAGTCATGCACTCGTAGAACTTTTCCGATAAAAATGAACACGGTTTACGAACACTGCTTTAAGCAAAACATCACACTACCGCACATCGTTCAACCTGTTCGAGATTACTTGAGTGAAATTTTTCCTGGACGCTGGATTGGTAGAAGAGGGCCAATAGAGAGGTCTCTGAGACTTCCACATCTTACTCCTTTAGACTATTAGGAAAGGATATTTGGAAGACAAGAGTCTATACAAAATTTAGAGGATTTAAAGAACTTTAAACTAAGCAACAACATGACTATTTATAGTTTTTATTTATAGTATTTATTTATAGTAAGTAGGGAATAATCTAAATAGATTTAATACATAAACTAAAAAACTTAATAACTGTCATTAGCTGTCACTAATGTCACTTCACAATTGACACTCTCTAAGGTTATTCGTCCCGAATAACACTATCATCTCTTCTAGTCGGTGGATCCTTGACGACGAAACATTCAGGTGAATCATGTCCTGTGTATCTTACGAGTCTCTCCAGATGGACCACCTTAAGGCTGGCTCCTTGGAGAAATAGTCCAATCAATCTGTCGATAATACCGTGTATTTTTTCAATACCGTTTAACAGCACCCAGGGTATGTAAAAAATCGGAAATTTTCCGTAGAATTCAATGAACTATTATTAAAACAAATTAGAGACTTGCGTCGTATTCAAAATGGCGGCCAAAGTTGAAAAAAAAATTTTTTTTTCAGTTTCTTACGTTTTTAAGAAAAAGTAGGAACTTTTCAATACGAAGATTTGATAAGCCCTGTTGGATAAAAAAAATTGCAAAATAAATGAGTTATTGCAAAAAAACCTGCTCAAAATTGCAATTTTTTGAAATAGCTGTATCTCTGTGAAAAAAAAAATATTTTTTTACGAAACTTGGTGAAAGTGTAGTTGAAGATAAGTAGAATAAGAGCGTTTTTGCAGATTTGCAAAATATTGCAAATTTTTTGCAAAAAATCGATTTGTTCGAAAAAAAACGCGTTTTTTTCAATGTCCAATAGCTCATACAGGTAATCATTTTTTTGCACCCAACAAGTCTTAAAATTTTCATTAACATTTATGCTAACATGTGACAATATTGCGCCCATTACGAAATGATCTCTAATATGCGAAAAATCGGTTGAAAAATTATTTTTTTGCTTCACCACAAAAAAAACGGTTTGTTACGCTTGAGATTTTAAATTATAATTCAATTACTGTTCAATTAACAATTAAAAAATAAAGGTAAGTAGATCTACCAACTTTTCATAGTAGGATTTATTCGAAACTACCAACTTTTAAAATCTTATCTCCCACCAACTGCCAACTCAAAATGTGTCAAACATTTTGAGTTGACAACACTGATCTGCGCTGAACTGACGGCGTATTTTTTGCGTAAATTTTGTATCCAAAAGATAAGCTGCTGTCTAACGAAAAAAAAAAAAACATCTTTGTTACGTACAGACTTGCATAAAAACAACTATTTAGCCAAAATTGGTGACGAAGATGCCGACAGACTTATTATCACGACTGCCATAGAGCTACAAGAAGATGATAAAATTGGAAAAATATTTGGCGAAGACACTGATCTTTTGGTATTATTAACGCAGTTAGCTCCTTCCAACAAAAATATATACTTTTGTAAGCCTGGAAAAGGTAAGGAAAACGATAAAATTTACAACTGTGACAGTTTTAAATATAAGAATTTAAAGACATTCGTTGGATTACTTTATATAATATCGGGGTACGACACAACGTCCTGTTTTTTTAAACAAGGAAAAAATAAAGTATTGAAAGTATTTAACGAGCGAAAAACAGAACTCCCAAAATTTGAAGTTTTTTACAATAATCAGAGTAGCTACGAAGAAATTAGAAAAGTCGGGTGTGAAATAATTGCTGCTTTGTACTCTTCGAAGAAATGCTCTGGTAATTTGAATGATTTAAGATATTTACAATTTAAAAAGTATACATCGAGGTCATCTTTTCACTTGACGAGTCTTCCACCTACGGAGGGTGCTGCAGCTGAACATTCGTATCGAACCTATTTACAATTGCAAGCCTGGTTTGGACATTTCTTGGACCCCGAAAAATGGGGTTGAAGCTTGATAGCAATAATTTGCTTCCAAAATTCAGTTCTCAACCAATGATTCCGGACGACGTTATAAAGAAAATAGCATGTAGGTGTACAAGCGGCTGCAAAACAAACAACCTGCAGCTGCCGAAAACATGGCATAAAATGTTCGAACGTCTGTTCAACGTGTAACGAAGAAAATTGCTCAAATATTGAGAAGAGAGTCATCGCTGATGATGAAGAAATACACGAGTCAAATATCGCAGAGACTGAACTAGAAAGAGAGGAATGTTCCAATGATGCTAACGATAGTGATGACTGTGATGATGACAATATTACATTGAATAAAATGTGTAGTGACAGTAGCAGTGATGATGAGGGCGTCTCCTATAAAAAAAGCAAAAAAAAACTATTAAAAAAAATATTATGTACTGAAACGTCTTCTTCAACAGCAATGTCAATACATGTAAAATAATAAAAATGTTATATATTTTTAATACACATTTTTATGTATTTATTTCGTTTACCACCGTCATTTATTGCAATCTCACCAAGCTTTAATTTAAAATATCAAGCGTAACAAACGTTTTTTTTTGTGGTGCAGCAGAAAAATAATTTTTCAACCGATTTTTCGCATATTAGGGATCATTTCGTAATGGGCGCAATATTGTCACGTTAGCATAAATGTTAAAGAAAATTTTAAGACTTGTTGGGTGTAAAAAAAATTGATTGCCTGTATGAGCTATTGGACATTGAAAAAAACGCGTTTTTTCGAAAAAAATCGTTTTTTGCAAAAAATTTGCAATATTTTGCAAATCTGCAAAAACGCTCTTATTCTACTTGTCTTCAACTACACTTTCACAAAGTTTCGTAAAAAAATATTTTTTTTCACGGAGATAGAGCTATTTCAAAAAATTGCAATTTTGAGCAGGTTTTTTTTGCAATAACTCATTCATTTGGCAATTTTTTTTATCCAACAGGGCTTATCAAATCTCCGTATTGAAAAGTTACACAACTTTCTCATCTCAACTTTTTATCGTACAGCGCCTACTTTTTCTTAAAAACGTAAAAAACTGAAATAAACATTTTTTTTCAACTTTGACATTAATTTGTTTTAATAATAGTTCATTGAATTCTACGGAAATTTTCCGATTTTGTACATACCTTGGGGTGCTGTTAAACATTATCGTAAGTAAACACCCTGACTTGCTGGACTAAAAGCTGGATGCGGTATACCAACTAGTTCGTTTATTTTCTTTATGATGGTGTACGGGCCGTCCCAGTTTCTTTGGGTTCCTCAATTCTACAATCATACTACATCACCAGGCTTATAAGCAGTATCTGTTGATATTCTGTCCAGACCCTGCTTCATGTTGTCACTCTGCATTTTAAGCTTCTCCCCTGACAAATCTGTGAACCCGATCCATTCTCCCTTGCAAGTCTTCCACATATTGTTTCAGAGATCGCTGCTGAGTCTCGTCTTGTGTCTCAACTTTAACCACAAAACGTCTAAATAGAACTTTAAATAAGCAACAACAAGCAGTGAATAATCTAAATAGATTTAATACATAAACTACAAAACTTAATAAGTGTCATTAGCTGCCACTAATGTCACTTCACAATTGTCACAATATGTATGTATATAAACACGCCGAAGTTTACGTAATTAATATATGTATGTAGATATTATGATTTTATTATTTCCAGATATTGTTGTTTCTTCTCTTTTGTTCTCGAAATTAATTTAGTTAATAATTATATAAATATTTATAAAGCTAGTTAAAATTAGACTGAAGTTATTTAAAGACGAAAACAGTTTATTTTTAATCAGATGAGATAAAAAAATGCACGAAAATAATATAGAAAAATATCTGTGAGGACACACAAACAAGTGCCTAATGTGTTTATCAAAATACTTCATACGTATATACATACATATGTACATTATGTATGTACCTACATATAAATCAAAATACACACATACGCACAGTAAATACAATAAAGGCTTGCTGTTTTCGAAGCGGAAATACTATAGAGTATAGAGTAAATACACTATTATGAGTTATGATAATGATACACACTTACTAGGCAACAGTGGCGGTGCGTGATATTTCAGTTAGCCATATCTTGAAAAGGACGCATGGGACCCACTTCACTTTTTAGGTGATGACTATACACCTCTTACAGAAAGGATTTATAATGAAAAAACCATCAGCAAAGTTTGCGAAAAAAATTTTCAAAAAACACTGGAGCACTCCCTGGGTTCTCAGTAACGCTCTGTGGAATATTTGCAGTATATTTTTTTCATAATCTAGAAACAAATATAAGGAGACGTTTTTCGATTTGTTGCAAAATATTTTTTTTTAAAGTTATGGCCATTTTAATTTTAATTTTATAGGAACATTTTGTTTCCCAAAATTAAAATGGCCATAACTTTTTGAAACAAAAATATTTTGTAACAAATCGAAAAACGTCTCGTTTTGTTATTTAGATTAAATTAGGTTAGTTTAGGTTAGGTTAGGTTAGGTTAGGGTTAGGTTAGGTTAGGTTAGGTTAGGTTAGGTTAGGTTAGGTTAGGTTAGGTTAGATTAGGTTCATAAATAAGTTAAGCCCTTCTTCCATATAAAGTCAATGGCAAAGGGCGTAACACATTATTGTCCATAACTTTTCAACGGGAGGTTTCCTCACCCTCCGACCCCACCAATATGTTTCTCTACTCAAGGGCTTTCCATCGAGGTATACACTCCCAGGGGGCGTGGTCCTAAATACTATAGTGGTGCCTACATCGGTAACAACCATATATCTAATACTCCTATATTGCTAGAAGGGTCTGGAGATTGGCGAAATCACCACGGTGCAGACATATATGCGTCTGTCTCTCTCTCGTAACTACTTCGAGTCTTACGCGCATGCCCGAGAATTGAACATCCAGCCACACACAGCCAATTACTCGTGACGCTTGCGCACAACAGGTCAAGTAGTCATGTGCTGTCTCACTTACCCCGTGACACCTCTACCTATGGGAACCAGCAATATAGGATATTAGATATATGGTAACAACCCTTGCTAAAGGTCACGACTACGTTTGGCGGAGACGAGATGCGCCACAGAGGCGTACACACTATTCAGCGTATTACATAATGTATAACTGAGGTTGTATAACAGATAGGGCCGGATGCACGGCGGGGCAACCGGCGCGGGAGCACCGGTGCCCCCACACATTGAGGGCCTCCACAAACCTTGGATTTAAAAATTTAATCACAATAAAACATTTTAATTTTTAAGAAAGTAATGAGTAATGAAATATATCCAAACAAGGGATATTTTTATCCTATGTCAAATCTATTCAGTGGTGGAACTACAAAATTTAGACCTCTTGCAAAATTCAATAGACGCAAAATCTATGTATTGGATCCGGGGTAAAATGTACACCGGTTAAGGGGCAAAATGACAGCTAAGTACGAGATAAAATGCAAGCTTTCAAAGGGCAAAATGCAAAAGGTTCCAAGCGCAAATTATTTTATTTGCGAAAGGGCAAAATGCAAGAGCATCCAAGCGGTGTTTATTTTATTTCCAAAGGGCAAAATGCGAGAATGTCCAAGCGAAAATAATTTTATTTCATACGGCAAAATGCGAGAAGGTCCAAGCGAAAATTATTTTATTTAAAAAGGGGCAAAATGCAAGACAGTCCAAGCGGTAATTGTTTTATTTCTAAAGGGGCAAAATGTGAGAATGTCCAAACGAAAATTATTTTATTTCCTCCAGGGGCCTCCACTTTCTTCATTGCCCCGGGCCCCGACACCCTGCATCCGGCCCTGATAACAGACCAACTATCACGGGACTACTAATATAAATAATAATTGAGGCGACCCCCCCCCCTCACATGCTACGCGAATTGCCCATGTGTTGCGTTGCCGTATGCCAACTTTAGTCACGACCACATACCTAAAAGAAATATTCTGCAAAAGGATAACTCCGCATTCATACTGTGCTTGTAATAAAAGGATATAAAACACGACGCCATTTTTATATGGTAGCCAAAGTTAATTATGTAATCTGTAATACTCAGATGTTTATTGTTTTGTCAACGTACTGAATGTACATACACACATACATATATCATTATCGCCCCTCTCGTTCGTGCTAAACATACGTGAACATGAATGATTTCATTGGCTATTTTTTGAAATAGGTTTCTTTGATTGGTTGAAACTGAATTATGTTTACCACGTTTAGCACGAACGAAAGCAGGTTACATGTATCCTGGTTTTAATTTTACTCTTTGGGGTTTTGTCTGTGCAACTTATATTGTATTTTTACAACTGTTATTATACTGTTTAGTTGCGGTTTCAGAAAATGCGGTTGTTTTGAGAAAAACTTCAAAAATACGCGACGATTGTTAATGCCTGATTCAGGAGTTATAGATATTTGATTGATATTGTATAGAAACCTCCGTTCGTGTTAGCGCCCTCAGGAAGTACTACACTCGGCGCTCATGGCTGTGACGTCAAAAATGACTCGAGTACTTCACGCCTCGCTTTAATTATAACGACGGACGCATGGCGTCACTATAAGTAGGCGTTGGCTTCACTGTTATGTCAAGAAAAAACTGAAAAAGACAACGACAAAACACTACGCTATTTAAAACTGACTAGCGTGTGTGTTTTGAAGCGCCAATTCTTCAAAATTTGACAGGATCTAATAAGACGCGAGGAAATCAATACAAGTTTAATTATATACATTAGGTACCTACCAACGGCATTGCGTAGCAAACATTATAATTGAGAGTGGGTTTTGTGATCGAGATTCGCAGACGGCAAAACTTTTACATCCTAGAAATAAAAAAATCAAATTAACTGGATTTTATTACCGTAGGATTACTATTTTAGACTTTCGTTAAAGATGAGATAATTTGCATATAAAACCGTTGTCCAGTTAGTTTGCTGTACTTTTTGTTTGTTTACTTAAACTACGAGGTGCGTAAATTAAGTAATGAGACTGGTTTTTTTATTTTTTTATTCAGAATTACAACTCTGTATCCTCTCCTTCATAATAACTTCCTTTGGGAAGCCACACAGCGCTGGAGAGGTTCTTCCATTCCCTCATAGCAGTGCTGGAACTCATATACTGGAATAGCCTTCAGCTGGTCGGTTACAGCCGTTTGAATGTTTTCTATGGCCCCAAAATGACGTCCCTTGAGGTGATTTTTCAAACTCGGGAAGAGAAAAAAGTCACAAGGACTCAATTCAGGCGAATAAGAAGGTTGAGGAACTACATGAATGTTTTTACTGCCTAAAAACTCGTTTACTAAAATGGCTGTGTGATAAGGCGCATTGGTGATGCAACATCCAGTTGTTCTTGATGTTTGGTCTCACACGCATGACCCTTTTTCGAAGTTTTTCAAGAACCTCTCTGTAAAAGTATTCTCTCTCTGATTTACTGTTTAGCCTGGACGCACAAACTTTTTTGTGGACGATTCCCTGGCTATCAAAAAAAGCAAATCAGCATGCATTTGATATTCGACTTGCTCATTCTTGCTTTTTGGGTCTTGGACAGCTTAAAGTGTGCAATTTCATGCTTTGGCGCTTGGTTTCCGGATCGTACTCAAACACCCAAGTCTTATCACCAGTAATGACACGTTTCATAAAATGGGAATTATTTTCAAGCGATTCCAAAAAAGTCAAGACAGCTTTTTCTCCTTGTGCTCTTTTGTTCCTGCGAAAGGTTTTTTGGAACCATTTTTGCACAAATTTTTCTCATCCCCAATTCGTTAGTCAAAACCTGATGAACAGTGGTGTGATTCAAATTTATGCGTTCCGCTGCGTGGTTCATCTTCAATCAGCTCTTCCATTTGAGAATGCCTTAAACCACCGAAAAACCCGGGCTCTTGAAAATCACTGTCTCCGTAGGTGTGTTGAAGTTTTGCAAAAGTATCCGTTGCGCTGTGTCCAAATCTGAAGCAAAACCTGATAGCACACCGTTGCTCAAAATTAATGTCACTCATTTTTAAAACGCACTAGAAAAAACCGGTTTACGAAAAGTCACAAAGAACAAATAACTCTAATAAGTTCAAACTTGTACTGAAGGTGCATTACAGGTTAACCTACCGCCTTTCCAAGTCCCGTCTCCGCAGTGTTGCTAGATCGCACGCTACGTTGCCAGTCTCATTACTTAATTTACACACCTCGTATTTTAATTCGCAACCGTCATCGCCAAGATCGAGACACGTACATATAAATGTACTATATGTACAGTACATGCATATGTACATATGTATACATATATGTACATATGTATGTAAGTCAACACGAGACTTCTAAATATTAAGTCAACGGAAAATTTTTATTCGATCGATGAAAACAACGTTATCACGTATAGGTAAGAAAACTGTGGCAAGGTTTCGTTATAACCTGATAAACATCACGAATCCACAATTAGAGATATGCATGTAAATAGCTTTCATAATTGTTACATTTTTTTCAACTTAATAGATAATGAAGCGAGATAATTAATCACTAATAACTTCCTAAAAGACTTTTTAACGTAATGAAAACTTATTACTAAAAACTTATTTAATGAAAAAATACATGTACTTATGTAAAATATGTATCTATATATGAGTCAAAATGTGTTGAAACCACTAGTTACAATCTTAAGTAATGGGAACTGTTTATTTTACATCCACATCCCTACGTTGACATTGTTGGCATTAGTATCGGTAAAATAAAAAAATCCTTGGTAAATCTTAAGATTTTGAGTTTATGGAAAACATTATATTTATATGTCTATCAGTTTTCTGTTAATCATTTTCTTGTACTCGATAACGCTCTAAGATATCAGCTTTTTGGAACATTTTTGTAACAAACATATCGATATCTGGAGGTGATATTAGATTTTGATCTTGATTGAAAATTTAGGGGCTAAGGCTAAATGGACTTTTTCTTTGCCTCTGGATAATTCGCAAATACTTCGAGATACATATTCACTTCGAATTTGATATATGTACATATGTACATACATGTACATACTTATCTACATACATATGTATGTACATATATAATATAACAATATCTAAAACTGTATAGCTTTTCAGCTCAATAGATTGGGCTGTTGTGGAACTTGAGGAAGTTGAGGCAGGTAAGTTTGTAAACTAATTAAAATAAAGCGTGTAAGTAACAATGTTAACATGTGGATCCTCCCAACGGTTTCTCCTGTATCATAATCATTCTCTATTTTAATTGTCTATTTTAAAACAAACAATAACATACTGTAGGTATTTCTCTGTACACTACATACATATACAGTGTGGAAACTACTTATGGAATAAATTCGGTCATTCCAATGTATATTCCACAAATTATATATTTCAAAATGTATATTTCCATGTATGTATACCCACAAAATGTATATTTCACAAATACGTTGAGCCAAATGAACTAATGACTTTAGTGGCTCCAGTTATAGTACTATATAAAAGACCTTTTTTGTAAAATAAAAAAACCTTATTGTAGCTTGCTGTTGCTCCAGTTGTAACGTCACCGCTGAGGCGAGGCAATGTGAGTGAGCCACCAGTCCAGTAGGCGGAGACTTTGATGTCTTCTTGAAACATATAAGGCTAGTTTTCACGGTTTCCTATGTATTTTTTTTGCGTAGAACACAATGCGCGGGGTCCGTAGAGCTGAAACCGTCCGCTAATTTTTTAAAGTAACAATTTGTGAAAAAAAAAACGTATTTTTTTCACATTTTTGCTTATATCTCCGTTCCTTGGCATATTTTATATAGCATATGCATTTAAGAAGTTGTAGCCTACTGAGTTTCAAAAATTTTAAGCCCACCCCGAAGTCTCCAAGTGCTATTGTTAACTTGTAAATGACTGCTGAAGTTGAAAAAGTGCGTTGTTTTTCACAATTTTTTTTACTTCAAAGTAGGGCGACTATGATCATGAAATTTCTTGGAGGGAATGCTATTTATAGTATGAAGTTACAATAATAAATTCAGTTAGATCCATTAATAACTTTTCGAGTAATTAACGATCGAATTTTTTGCAAGCCTTAATTAACAATGACGCCATATCTTTGTTTATTGTACGACATTGACCGGGTTTGTCTAGAAAAATCATAAACCTCTTCAAGTTTGCGAGACATTTTGAGATTTTGAAAATATTAATTTGGGCCAGTTTTATAACGTTTTCTACGCGACTACCTTTTTTGACGCTACGTACATATGTATGTATGTAGTATGTATATTGTTTTAGCGTTGCCGCTTCGAAATTCTCGGAATTGTGATTGTACCTGTAATATCTTGACGCCCATTTTTTTTAAATACGCGCCTTGAAGCGTACTTTCAAGATATTATAGTGCCCGTGACGATACCAGTTTGTGAGTTGTGACATATTCAGCTTTCTGTTAATGGAATAATATATTTTTAATGCCATTTTTATGTTACTTTTAAAGACCTTTTGAAGAAATCCATAACTCATAAATAAATATGTGTATTTTAAATATTTCACTATTTTGTAACCTGAATATAGTTTTATAATCATCTCTGTCCAGTTAATGTTATAAGAGCGTGAGGTGCCCAGAACAAAATTTTCTGAGCGCCAGCGTGGAGCGGAGAATTGATAAATCCGCATCTGATCTAGTGTAGAAAAAGATAAACCGAAAAAAATAATATTACACAGTAAACATACACATCAGTCAACACTTCTAAAAATGATGGATGGAAAGTTACGCATCATGTTTTTCCACGCTAAAAACTGCTAATTTACCTAAAATATGTTTATCGGAGAAATATTTTTATATACCTATGTGTATAATAATGTCAATATACGTGTAATGTTAATGAAAAAAACAATAAATATTACTCAGGAAATAATATCATCAAAGCAAGGAATAAAACTAGACCAGCGTTGTGCATTAGAAGTAATTCTAGTTTTAAAAATAAAAATTTTATTGGCTAAAATTTATTTAATAGGCTTAAAATGTTCTGAAACGTCGAGATTTTCAAGTTTAAGCTTTAAAAAATTCTGGCTGTCACTCTGTTAACCTTTTTTTGTGTACACGATAACTCGAGAACGTGTTAAAATATCAAGTATCAAAACCTTTGGAACTCTTATATTTACCATGACGAAGTCATGCAGCTGTTTTGAGCTTAATCGATTGAGAAGTTAGGGTTTAAAAGTGGATGATACACTTTTTCCTTGACTACTGATTATTTGCAAACGATGCAACATATGCTCTTCAAATTTGAAACACATGTACGATATAACAGAGCATACAAATGAAAAGATGCTTAGCTTAATAAGGTCAGTTGTTGAAGGGGTTGAAGGAGGGTAAGTATTTAAAAATAACTCAAATAAATAAGTTTAACGTTGATTTTAATAATGACAGTGGACGGAGCTCTAATTCTTCCATTACGTGTTAAAAAATATTATTAACAGCTTGTTTATGAATTAATCGTTACTGTACATTTCTTAATGAACGATGTTAAATTACTGCGAAAACAGCATGCGAAAACAGAATGCGAAAAATATAATGTGACGTCAGATATTTTAAATATTCAACAACAAAAACAGAACCATAAATCTGCACATAACTTCCAGGAAATTCAAAAGTTATCAATTAGGGGTGGAGAATAGGACAAAAGTAAACACCAGTACTAACTCTTTTTCTTTACTTTAAGTTTATTATATTATGTAGTACGAGCATGGTACGAGCGGCGTAAAAAAGGGAGTTTTGAGTGAGGTAATTAAACAAACACCGACTGCACCTTTTAATGTGACTTCTTAAATTGTGTTTTCGTGTTCAAACGACTGCAACGCCACATGCACGTCGTAAACCTTCTTCCAGGCAAATCAGACCTATTTCTAAATCTGTGCTGATTTGTGGATGGCGTGAACCCTTTGAACCTGTAAATCTTTCTTCACAAAAACAGTGACAAAATGGAGACTGGAACAAATATGTTTTACGCACCCCAATTTAATAAGTCATTTATTTTTAAACTAAATAACAAAAGTAAAACCAATTAAAAAAACTTTTAAAATAAAGTAATACCAATTTAACAAGTAGTTTCTTAATTTGTCCCCTTTTGCTGATCGGTGGAGTGAAGGTACCTAACTCTTTCCCCTCAACTTCAATGTCTACTCCATTTTTTTCTTTTCGATTTCAAGAAGCGGAGTTATTATATAATGCGATACATGTATATTATGTGTATGTCCCTAAAATTTGTTTACAACACTGTACTACATGTTCCTTGTGTATAAATAAGCCAATTGCTGGCAAAAACGGATGCGCAAAAGAGACGTATGCATCAAAAATACAATACACGAAAGTAACTAGTAGCATTTCACAAGTTTGCCATATTTTATTATGAAATTATATAACACTATTCAACCTATTGCATATAGCGGAGGTTGTGTTGTACAACAGCACCAACTAACACGGAACTACTGCAATCAAATTAAATTGAAGCAACCCCAATCACATGCTACACAAGTTGCCTATGTGTCGCGTCGCCGTGAGCCGAGTTGATGACATTTCATAGGCGTACAATTTTACAATCGTACAAAACTTATCCACTACAAAAAGGGACTTGATAAAACTTGATTACGCTCATGGTTTATCCATAATTTGAGTTTTAACGATGGGCGGTTGTTTTTACAAGAAAATTAAGCTTACGAAAACACAAGGGCGTAGCCAGGGGGGGCGTGGGGACGATCGCCCCCCCCAAAGGGTCAAATAAAACCAAAATACTCAGGGGATTGCGGTTGCCGTTGCCTCCACTGACTTTTTTTTGACTTTTTTGTTTGGAATCTGCAGCGATCGCCCCCCCCTCCAAAGGGTCAAGTAAAAACCAAAATACTGGGGATTGCGGTTGCTGTTGCCTCCACTGACCTTTTTTTGGCTTTTTTGTTTAATCTACATTGGGCGCCCCCCCCAAGATAAATACTGGTTGCCCTTGCGAAAACATCGTTTTAAAACAAACTAAATACATTTTTTGGTGCGTTCCTAAAATGTTTTGTTAATTTATTTTGTAGCTATGTTGCTTCATTATGTCAAGATTAAAAACGATAGTTGTTTGTTGATTTGCATAGTTCGATAGTAACTCAATAAAGCTATTGTTAAATGTAAATCATCGACCTTTCATTGAGTTTAAAAATGGATTATTTAGTACTTTGGGGTCCTCTAGCACCAAAGCTCGTTGGGTAGGCGGAATCTTTCCTTGCACTTGTGGGAATCGACAAATTCGCGAGAGATGTTTGGTACGCGCGGTTCTGTGTTCACTGTGTTGGCTCATGAACTCTCGACTCGACTAGCGCCTTACGAGGAAGGCCACCCAAACATGCTTTCGCTAGTAAAAGTAGGGAAAAAAGGTGCTGTTTGGGTGGCCTGCCTCGCAGGTGCTAGCCCAGTCAAGAGTTCATGCGTCCAAGTAACAAAGAACAGTCTTGCGTACTATGTACTACTAAGCTCTTACAAATTTTTCGGTAGTAGATTCACACAAGTGCAAAGGAAGGTTCCGCCTACCCAACGAGTCCTCTTCAGGAATTTTCATCCACTCAAAAATTTTTGGAGGCGGTTAAAAAAAGAGGGCGTGGGGATGCAAAAAAGAGAATTTTAAGGAGACGGACGACTCGGGATGTTCCAAAAAGAGTTCATGCATAGGCCTGGAGGGGTGCTTAAGTTGTCAAAGGGGAAAGTGAGTTGTGGCACCTCACACAAATTAATTAGGCAGCATTAGGATCAATTCATTTGCCCAACAGAGGTCAAACCACGCAAAACCCAGCGTAAATGCAAAGGGGTCCTTACGGGGTGCTTACGGGTCTGGAAATAGGTTGAAAAGATGGGACAGCGACCAAGTTGTGAGTTTCAGAAATTGCCGTAAAAATCTTGCGGATTCAAATTTTGACATAGGGTTTGTTTTTGGGGTGTGGACGGAGAACCGTTTAAGTTACAGCGTAGCAACTTCGGGGCATTAAAAACGACTCTATAGGCTACCGAAAAGGAGTTGCGTAACTTAATAATTGACAGTTCCAGGTATATGATTAGCGTCCTATACGCCCTTATTAGTGTCTTTGTGTAGGTACAGAGAGGTTTATTCTCTAATAGCAAATATGGAGCACCAGTATAAAAACCTGCAACGACAAAAAATTTTAAATTTGGATATTTATGGGTTTCAAAAGAAGTATGCCCAGAACGTGTGTGATATTTTTTTTATCTCTAATGTGAGCTTGATACTGCACATGCATTAGACTGTAAACAACAGTATTAGATACATTGCAGTACTAACAAAATGTTGAAATTCTGCGTACTTATGCAGAAAATAACCAAATGAGATTTGCTTTTGTCAAAACTGTCACATTGACGTATCATTTTTTGTAATTCACTTCTAACTTCATGATGAAGGATGGTGCAAAAATGTGTCAATTACTTTGCGAAATAACAACATAACCACTGAACCTTTTAATGCCAAGTACCTATATAATCACTGTACAGAAAATGAAGTGGGAAGTTTTAGGTGTTTGGTTACTAAGGATGCCATTTGAAAAAAAAACTGCTGAATGAATTTGAAAAAAAAATAAAAAAATGTTTGGGGGTGGCTTCTTAAGGGTTGTAAGGCGTAACACGGATTTTGATCTTCTTGTCCGTATCTTGTTGAAATAACGGAAATATCGCTAATGTTAACGTGATTCTGGGACACCCGATATACGAGTATGTAGTTATTGAACTGAAAATGTATACCTTATCTTTATAGTCAATATTGTTGCGTTTCTTGTGAAGTTCTTAAATAATAACTGATAATCAATTTTTATGGAATACTAATTTTATGTTTTCATTATTATTTTCCTAACTGTTGGGATAATTCAGATTTATTATAATAGATAAACTGATCATAATTGTATAAATATGTACAGGGCGACTTCGTGAGAATTCTCACCCCACTTTTCTCCGTTATTTTTAGAGCATTGAAAAATAAACTTTTTTTCTGAAATTTCAGAATATGCTGCCAGAAAAACAAATGTAGCAGCTGTTTAATTAACATAACTTTTTTTTAATGGAAGATCCTGATTTTTTTTATTCCGCTTGTTCTTCTGATTATCAATGATAGGTACATATGTATATCTAACATACATATGTCATACTTCTTCCACAGGTTTTTGAAATATTATGCATCAAATAATAATAATAATATAAGTTTATTCACCTTCCATTAAATATATGAAATTATATACTCGACAATACATATGATGTAATTTATAGTTAGCCGTTGATATAGTTACTCTTTGTTGTCAAAAATAAACACAAAAAATACTCACTTGGTTCGTTTGTTAATTGTTTATGTGTGAACCACATTATTATTAAATGATATTAATAATTTGTTTAACCTACTTCTGTGATTATTATAATTGATTATATTAGTCCTACCCAATGCATAATACATACATATGTATCATATATAGGTACGAATTATTATATTTACCTATTTTGTCAGAATAGAAAATAATGTAAAATGGCAGTAATCTTAAATAATCATTTGAGGTATTTTACTTCGAATAATACTTTTTTACAAATTCAAGCAAGCAAGAGCTAGCGGAATTCAAGAAATAGAAAATATATATAGGGTTAATGTTAATTAAACAGCTGCTCCATTTTTGTTTCAATTATTTTTCTGACAGCATATTTTGATATATCAGAAGAAATTAGTTCCCCCGTCAAAAATGAAATGTTCAGAAAAATTGGGTGGGATTTCTCACGAACTCACCCTGTACGTAGGTTTGATCAATTAAGAATTTATGAATCACTTATAACTAAGCTTATTCTACTCGGATAATAAATATCCGAGGTTTCTAAGAATGCAAAAAAAAAAAGCAAAACTGAATGCAAATTTAGCAGACTAACAGAGCCAAGGAATTGTACATTCCATATTAGTATTCGCTCTTCAATAAATATATGCCTTATCTAAATCATAACAATAAAATAGGTACTAAATATGTCTGATAATTGTCTTTATGGCCTGTAAATTATTCCAGTGTACGCGATTTTAATTCCTCAAGTATCTTTTAATATAACGTTTTACAGCCATCTCGCTATGATTTATTATAATAATTTGACAGGCATAAACAGATTTACCATATTTACCAGTAAAACTATGTATACAGAGTTCAGTGTTTTCCTACCAAAACAACGTGAATAGTAATATAGTCCAGAGAAATTAGACATAAAAAAAACTTTTAAAAATTCCCGGAAAGCAGGATTTTAGTATGAACCTGGATCTAAACAAAATGCCAAAAGCTCTCATCGATCCGAGTGTCTCTAAAAATGTTATGCGGGGTCATAGGTCACCAAATTCGGTTTTTCGCGATTATCTCGTTAACGATCACTTTTACAGGAAAAATATTGGTAATACAATTTATGGCTTAAAGCCAAAAAAGAGATGTTTTAACTTTTATTCAATAATAGCAACCGTTTCGAAGAAAATTTGATTTATTGAGTTGTAAACTTAATGTTTCTCATGAAACTTACACTCCTTTCCACGCTATCTTTGAGATAAAGTACAGGTGTGTGTCTTTGTAGGGGTGTCACCAATAGGTCTAATCCATATTTATTTTTGTTTGAAAAATGTTTATTTCTAGAAAAATACGCAATTATTAATTAATTAATTTTTGGTCCAAACGTCATTATTATTAATCTCAATAATCTATGCCCATCTTCAAACTCTCTTACAATCCATATAATTTCATCTTCATTTTCTTTAGCTGCAGTTTAAGACTAGTACTCGGCAGTATGTCTGGAGCAGACGGAAGCAGAGTTTGAGCCATATTTAAACTCGATAATAGACCAAATATACTTTGGAGAAATTGATCATAGAGAAAAAAGAAAAAAGCAAATTGAAGTTTCTTGTTTCTGGATTTTGAGTTTATATTTTTTTCAGTCAGCTGTTTTTGAGTATTCATAAGAAAACCATCGAAAAAAAATCGAAATGTTTGCTTGTCTATTAAAAGGTTCCCGGACTTAAATACAATTTTTTAGATAATTTTCTTTAATTTCACCTGTTTTCCAGCACTGTAGGATGAGTTATCGCTGTCCACAGCAAAAAAGTAATAAAGCACTTTGGTAATCAATTACTCGGGAAATAATGAATGTTCAGAAAATTCAAGTAGGGTTTTGAAAACTGCAAAGTACTCTTTACAAGTTGCAGTAATTGGTTTTTACTAAAAAAAAAAAATTTCGAGAAAATGTTTGTTGAAAAAGAGGTAAAAAATTGCATAATTCTTATTTGCATATTTGCATAACTTGGCATAACTTTGCAAATAATGAATAAACTAAGGAAATTGAATGCAACTTTTCAACCTTAAAGTACACCATAGAAACCTTGATATTTTCAAAACGCGAGAGATTTTGAGATTTTTTTTCATAGGACTCGGAATGGTTTTTCATAGTACTCGTAATTGTCGTTTGTGCTAAAAATCAATGTAGATTGATTTTTCACTTTTTATTAATTCTTTGAAGTCAAAAAAATGAAATCCATATTTTCATTATCAAAAACGTTAATTATTGCGAAAAAAATTAGTAAGAAATTTTTTTGAAATGTTTTTTTTTTTAACATATCCATGCTTCACAATCGCCAAAAACTATAACTGCCTTAGTTTTGAAAGTCAATTTAAAAAATCAATTAAAAAAAGTTGATAAGCTTATGCGCGATTTAATGAGACAATTTTTTTACGATTGTGAAGCATTGTATATATGTAAAAAAATATAAATAAAAAAGTGAAAAACCGATGCTTACTTTAATTTTTAGCATAAACGACAGTTTAATTTTTTTATATCTTAATTTCTGCGAGTAGTGTAATTGCTGCCGAGCAGCACTAGATGTCGGCGGATGAATGGAACACAGGTCTACAAAAAAAAAAGTTCTGTCTGCGATCAGACCCATCATTTCCTGTGTATTTTGATGCACTGAAAAAAATTTTTCTACCCCATCATTTTTTCTCTTCACCCCCATATAACCCCCATAAACTCTTATAGAGGAAATTTTGTAACAACATTTTTTTATTTTGTTTTTTGGGTGGCTGATCACGAATCTGAATAAATTTCGACTTAATGACAGCTGTCAACAAGCTGTCAAATTTCATTAAAGAGCACAGAATACCTACCCATAGTATGGTATTCTGTGCTAAAGAGTAAAAAGTTGATCTGAAATTAAAAATGAATTATGTCAAAAAATCATGTGGTCATTCTATCACCACAGAATCGTAATCAGCAACCCAAAAAACTTAATAATATGCATTTAATATCAACTTTTTACTTTTTAGTGAAATTTGACAGCTTGTTGACAGCTGTCATGAAGTCGAAATTTATTCTTGACTTCAGATTCGTGATCAGCGACCCAAAAAAATCAAAATAAAAAATTTTAAAAAAAAAATTCTCTATAAGAGTTTAGGGCCAGTCCGCAGGCAAGGGCGGACTGGCCCAGCGTTCGTAACACTGCCCCCTCCTTAAAGACATTTCGTCTCAAATTGTATCGTCCTCTGGTCCGTGTCGATACCTGCAGAATGACCCATTCTTGCATCGGGAGGTCTGGTAGAAGAAGCAGTCCACAGTCTTCTCGTTGAGCGATCTCCTGGGGTTGTAACAGCATACCAGAATCTCAATTCCAGTAAACCGGAAAAGGACTTCTAGCATACTCCTTATCACCCTCCAATCCACGCCATCTAGTCCGCTGGCTATCTTCGGTATCGCCAAACTGCTTATGTTCTGGGACAAGAGCATATCCCTCAGTTCGACTAGTGTGTCCCAGACAGTTTGATAAGTTGGTTTATGGTGCGATAGCTGCTTGGTCACCAAATAGAAAACGGACCTCTCTTTCTCCTGCTCGGCCACCGTGATTTGTAGGATTCGTCCAACCTCTGGTCTTTGTCTGCGTAACTCCTCCAACTGTCCAAACGCCTTCTTGAAGGTAAGTGCAATCCCTCGGGACATTCGGAGATCCGCTGCCACACAGTGAGCAAGACAGAAGTCAGCAGGAGCCTGGAACAGGTCACGTGGTTCTTCTCGCGTTACACCGTAGCGAGCTTTCTGGCCGCTGGAATGAAGCGACATGAATTCCTCGAAGGAGAGCTCGCCGTCTGGTGGACTGACGTGTCGAACTCTGGCTTCAGCTTGTTCGTCATTGTTTCCGGCGAAAGGGGCTAAACGGTTGAAGTGGACCACCCTGGGTTTTCTTCTTGGCAACTTCTGGATTCGGTAGACTACATCGTTAATCCTGGTGACGACCTCATACGGACCTTCCCAGGAGCTTTGTAGTTTTGGAGATAACCCACGACGACGTTGTGGGTTATATAACCAGACTTGGTTGCCGGGCTGGTACCTGCCATCGTTGGCGTTGATGTCGTAGGTCTCCTTCATGCGGTCGCTGGCGCCCTGGATATTTGAACGGACTCGTTCGTGGATGTTGTCCATTCTCTGGCGTAGAGTACTGACGTAGTCCTCTCCAGCCACGTCGTCCCCTGGTGTACCGCCGAACTTCAGGTCACAGGGTAGACGCAGTTCACGGCCCATGACGATGCTTGCAGGTGTTTGCCCAGTTGTTTCGTGAACTGACGACCGGTAGGCTAGCAGGAACAGGTGGAGAAACTGGTCCCAGTCCCTCTGGTGGTCAGAGACTACTTTGGATAAGTACCGGTTGATGGTCCTATTCATTCGCTCCACCATTCCATCTGACTGCGGATGCAGTGCAGTTGTCCTCGTCTTACGGATGTCGAGTGTACGGCACACATTCTGAAACAGAATCGACTCTGTTCTTTTTCTCCCCCTGGTCCGAATGTAATTCCAGAGGTACACCAAATCGACAAATCCAGTCCTTGATGAGAGCGTCCGCCACAGTAGAAGCCTCTTGGTTTGGAAGGGCATACGCTTCTACCCATTTGCTGAAATAATCCATCACGACGACGATGTATTTATTTCCATTATCTGTTTCCGGAAACGGACCTGCTACATCGATGGCAATTCTTTCAAACGGACTACCCACGTTGTATTGTCGCATTGGAGCCTTCGGGTGCCGTTGCGGACCATTACTTGCAGCGCACACCACGCATTTCTTGCACCACTCCTTCACGTCAGTAGTGCAGTTCACCCAGTAGAAACGCTCCCTAACTTTTCCCAGCGTCTTCGTTACTCCTAGGTGTCCGCCAGTGCTTCCATTGTGGATCTCCTCCAATACCTCGGGCACTCTGTTTCTGGGGACTATCAGTTGTTTTCGCTCTTCGGTACCATCTGATTTCTCCAGAACGCGTTTTAAGAGTCCATCGCTTAGGACGAGGGAATTCCACTGAGCCCAGTACGACATTACTGTTGGCGAGTACCGTGATACTTCTTCCCAAGTGGGTTTCCGACCTTCTTTCTTCCAATTCACAATTGGTTTCAGATTCGGGTCATTCTCTTGATCTCTCAGAAGCTCATCCCGCTGCCAATCATCATTCACCACCGTTAGTCTGCGTATTACGACATCCTTTTCAGATGATGGCGGTGCTTTCTTCTTTTCAATACGGCGACCCTGAATGTGACGTACCTTAGCACCATTCCAACGCCGAATTGGCCTCTTATTCAATATCTCCTTGGCGACTCGCCTAATCTCTGCTCCATTACATGTTCCTTCTTCAAAATCTTCCTCCATCTTGCGGATCGTAGCTTGACCTCTGCAACTTTCTTTAGCGGCTTCGAATTCCAACGACCAAAACATCCACCAACTTGTTGGGGCGAGCGAGAGTCAGAGCTTGACGGGTCTCAGTGTCACGCAGACCATCTAAAAATGCCTGCACGACTAGTCGTTCCATGACGTTCTCCGACGTAGATGAATATGCCAAACGAACTAACCGCGCTATGTCCGCTTCGAATTCCTGCAGCGATTCGTTACTTTTCTGATAGCGGTTCTTCAACTGCGAGTGGTAGACATGCTCGAGATGGGACTGACCATAACGCATTTCGAGGTGTTTAACTAGTTGATGGTAATCATCTTGTTCTTCAAGAGAAAGCGTCTGTAATATATCTGTGGCGTCACCACGTAGCGCCAACGTCAGCGCTGTAGCCTTCTCTGCCAACGACCAACCATTTGCCCTCGCTGCTGCCTCAAATTGTCGTAGGTAATTGACCCATTAGCTCTTACCATCAAACTGTGGTGGTTTCATGCGAATTCTCGAAATTTCCATGCGACTACTTAACTCGGGGTTACTCGACCTGTCGATGTCGCTACCAGGTGACTTCAGAGTGGTATTGATCATTCGTTGTTGTTCCCCTCCTTCTAAAACCAACGTTGCAAATTTCCTTTCCATTTCTAGAAACTTATTCTGGAATTCTTCTTCTACGGTAACTAACTTATTTTCCATTTCCCCAAATTTTCCGTCCACATTTTCGCCTATTTGTTTCTGGAGGCAACTAGAATTTTCTTGTAGTTTTTGATCCATGTTTTCTATTAGTTTCTGTTCCATCTTAGTGGAATTTTCGACCAAGTTTTGCTCCATACCTCTTAAGTTTCCAGACGTTTCCTGAAGTTCCTGTTGTAAACTTTCTTTTAAACTTTGCAACGCCGAATGTATGTCACCGGCAATCTCGAATAAAAATATGTCGGGGTTTCCACCTTCATTTTCTAGAGCTTCTTTAAGTCTATTTTACAGATCGGCCTTTTTCCCTGTCGTCTCGCACTCCCGTTCTTCAAGTTCCCTTTTTAAATCCGCCACTTTAAGGTCCTTCAAAAATACCTGTCTTGAAGCCATTTCACTTAATTTATTTATCGCGAATTTATTTATTTAAATGTCTTTATTATTCAGTTTTTTTTTCCACACCCAACACCTGACGCCAATGTAACGTTTTATTTATTTCGGGTTCGTGAGGTGTGAAAAATTAAACTCGCACTTTTAAACTAACACTATTTATTTAATTAATACAACTACGGACTAACACTATTTAACTACACTAATTTATTTTTATACAATTTATATTAGAGCGTTGTACGGAAAGCCGCGCCGGTATCCAAATAGGAACTAAACTCGTTCCGCGTCGATACCCCGCGTTATATCTCCTTGCGGACATATCTAGTAGTTTCCGGGCGCTTCGATTCCCGAACCATCGGGCAAAAGCCGTGATCTTTCGACGCGGGCGCTGCCCGCGTACGTCATCGAATGGGCTGGATCATCGAAACAGGCAGGGGCGGACTGGCCCAGCGTTCGTAACAATATGGATTAGGCCAGGCCTCTCCAACACGAGCACTCGGTGCCGGCGCGCATTGGTGCTGCACTTTGCAGCATCGGTGCCCGCCCCCTGGCTTCTCCACTCCTTCGCAACGCAGCCACCTTTGCGCGACAGAGACAGCATCATATTATTGTTTTCTGTCTCTGTGTCTGTATTATCTCTCTCCCACCCACACACACTCGCGCGCGCGATCCGCGCGACACTTGATTCTAATTCTAATGGGAAAGGAAAAGAATCGGTCCGTCATTAACACAGTGGACCTTCGTAGACATCGTAATGCCAAGGCAATCTAGCCAGACATTTAATTCCCAATGGGAGGATTCATATCTTTTTACTAACGTCGACGGAAAAGCACAATGTTTAGTTTGTTCTCGACCGTGCGGCGACATTACGAGAACAAACATTATTCGTCGCATGACGCAATTGTTGGTGACGAAAGGACGGAAATTTTATACCTATACCGAAAATGCACAGGAACGGAGTTATATGCGAAAATATGAAAATTTTCGCATATATTGTTTATTTAAACAATGTTCCACACGGATGCTGCTCTACGGACCCCGCTCATTGCATTCTACGGAAAAAAATACATGGAAATCCGTAAAAAACTTGCCCTCATGTCGCAAGAATACATTTTGATGATTTTAGCTCCCTGCCTACTGGACTGTTAGTGCTGTCTCTGCCATCCCTCGGCTCAACGGTGCCGCAGCTCGGCCGGAGCGGCAATAGCACCGGAGTTGGAGAGGCCTGGATTAGGCCTACTGGAGACAGATAGCGTGGAAAGGAGTGTATGTTTCATGAGAAGCGATAAGAGAAACATCATAACGATCTAGATAAGAGATACATATTGGCGATACATGTGTAGAAGCGATTAAGTTAAAAGACACCAGTAAGGACAGACAAAGACAGTTAGATGCTACATTGTTTCACGCTTGTGCACGTATTAGAAACGTATGAGACCTACGCGTAATATAAATGTGTAGTGGGGTATTACCTACACGCCTATCGCCGAATTTGAATGCAACTCAGTACTTTTTCGCTGTTATGGGGGTGTACATCGACGTAGCTGTATGAAACGAAATTCTTACGTAATTCTAACTTTTACAATTATCCCATACACTTAAAAGAAGTGTACGAATATAATTGTATTTATTTTAAAATATTTGTATTCCTAAACTAACAGGTCTGCAAGAAAATAAAATTTAAGTTCTATAAAAAAATTAAAAAATAAAAATATAAATCAACCCGGTTATAAGACTACAGTTGCCACCTCCATGAAAATGACCCGGAGACTCCGGGTTTCCACGAAGTATCTCCGGGCTCCGGGTTTCTTACGTTATTCTCCGGGTCAGCTTTGAAATTGAAATTCGTATTTATAAATGTATATAATTGTGAATCATATATAATAGTTCCATGTATATGTCGTTTAAAATATAGATTATTTGTTTGAATTCTGGCGCGTTTCTGTCTCTAGAGAGCAGTATCGGTACATAGTGCAATCTAGAGATTTTTACTTTATTCGATGTATTTATTACACAATATTTTATAAACAATTTCAAAATATTTTTTACAGGACATAGAATAGGAACAAATTAATAATAAAACAAGAAGGAAATAAGAGCATCACCAAAAAATGTAACCTAAAATGATAATTAAATGTTAAATTAATTAAAATCTATTTAATTTATAAATATTATTGATTACGTCACGAAGATCATATTCAACACAACTCAACCAATTATGTTCAATTGTATTTCTTCAAAAAACACAATTCGGCACAAAAATCGCCTTCTTCGAATATTGCGCGCTGCTTTACCCCCCCCCCCCCCCCCCCCTTCCGCCACGGACACCAATCTCCGGGTCAGCGGTCTTTCTGAGGTGGCAACTCTAAATTAGCCGAAAGAAAGAAAAAATTCCTATTGAATAGGTGGTTCAAAAATGCCGCCCCTTTGTGCTCCGGAAAAACCTAATCTATCGTAAAACTCAGTTCTTACGCGTTCTAACTTTTTAACACTCCAGGGGAAATATTATTTAGGACTTGTACAATTCTGGTCCGTAAGTCATTTAAATTTCGTGGTCTTTCATGTCCGTAAACAGTTTGTTTTATTTGTTAAATATTTGTTGGCATTTAAGGAACCGTTTATAAAAAATGGCTCAATGATGGAATCGCCTAAAATACCAACCCAAACATTTAACTTCTCAGGATACTGCGTACGCACAGGAATACTCAAGTGCTTATTGTCCGTAGACCAATGACGATATAATAATTTATGGGCGGGGCGTCCCGCCTACATATTTTATTACTACCCTATCACGAAAGACAGAGAATAACGCTCTCTGACGCTCTAACGCTCAAAAAGTTTTAAAATGACATGTCAGTCTGGCAACTATGGATATAATATTTCTCTGTCAGTTCCTCTATCTGTCAGAGTTTATTCTTTTCTATCTTTTAATGCTCGGCTTTGAAATCTTGGACTTTCCAAGCCTGTATACCCTGTGTGTACACCAGACATCGGCCAGTTATGAACAAGGACAAATAGAAGTGAGACAACAGATAAGAAGCAACGGCATACGCATCGAAGGTAGTGAGGGAATAAGACCGGCCTTGTCACCACCTGCGCTAATGATTAGAATGAAAATTGTAGCATTTGTCTTTTTTCACAACCGGCCGATGTCTGCTGAACACATACGGTATATTTGTATATCGAATTATCTTTTAATAAACTCAAAACATATTTTACTCACGATCAGAGATGGAGTACCTTACAGAGAAAACAAAAACCATCGATCAATTATTTCCTCAGATACATCGAGGGTGTGAAATAACATAAAATTGCATTGGATAACTTAGGGAACTTTTGGTATCGATTACTAGTTAATTAGATGTCCTTGGATAGAAGTGACAAAAAATACGAAGACGAAATTGGCTAAAAACTTGGGTAAGGTACCTAACAGAGTTAATCGGAAGTTAAGTCTACAGTCTATTAAAGGAGTATTTAAGTTTAAGGACCATGTTACACTGTATATGGTCTTTGAAATATGACATTTTTCTCCGATAACGTTCTTCTTTGTCAGTTAAAAAGTATAATAGCTGTATTTTGTATGTATGTACAAGGTGTGTAAATGAAGTAATGAGACTGGCAACGTAGCGCCTGATCTCGTAACACCGCGGAGACATGACTTTTAAAAACCGACGTTTTAATAACTAGTGACATTACTTTTGAGCAACAGTGTGCTATCAGGTTTTGCTTCAGAGTTGGACACAGCGCAACGGATACATTTGCAAAACTTCAACACACCTATGGAGACAGTGTTTTTTCAAGAGCCCAGGTTTTTCAGTGGTCTAAGGCATTCTCAGAAAAAGAGAATCGATTGAAGATGAACCATGCAGCGGAAGGCCTACATCTTCAAGAACCAATGAAAATGTCGATAGAATACGGGATCTTGTGCGTTCAGATGGTTGGTTGACGACAAAATTGATCGGGGAAGAGTTCAATTTGAATCACACCAGTGTTCATCACATTTTGACTAACGGATTGGGGATGAGAAAAATCTGCGAAAAAATGGTTCCAAAAAACCTTTCGCGGGAATAAAAGGACATCAGGAGAGAAAGGGGTCTTGACTTTTTGGAATCGATTGAAAATTATCCTCATTTTATGGAACGTGTCATGAGACCTGGGTGTTTGAGTACAATCCGGAAACCAAGTGCCAAAGCATGGAATGGCACACTTCAAGCTCTCCAAGACCGAAAAAAAGCAAGAATGAGCAAATCGAAGATCAAATGCATGCTGATTTGCTTTTTTGATAGCCAGGGAATTATCCACAAAGAGTTTGTGTCTCCAGACCAAACAGAAAATCAACACCTAGACACAACTAGAGAGAGGTTCTTGAAAAACCTAGAAAAAGTATAACCTATAACCTATAACCTATATATCATTATCTGTACGCATGTGTAATTCAATCTTCATTTTAAAGTTATTCAGGTAAAATAAAAATTCATTCTTATCATGCAAGTTTTTCAACCAGTCTAGGGTAGCAATATTACCTTACTAAAGACGCTGTAAGAATGTGAACAAAAAATTCCTCAGACACGCAATTTTTCCATTAAAGATAATTGATCACTGTGATACAGTTAATTAATAGATATGTATATCGTTATATATCCCTCTGTGTTGAAAATGACTAACTGCAATGCAAAACGTTCTGGGAAATTTTCAATAGTTAAATTTGTGATAATTAGAAAAAAAATCATATATTGTTTTAGCACACTTTCATTTTAGTATTATTCAATTTAAGATAATAAATTCAAGATTGTACTAGTTCAAAATTCATGAGGATATGTCGAGTTCAAGGTTCAGGTAAATATTATTTCTAAATTATACTTTGTAACAGATAATGACTTGTATACGCCTGCCTATTGGCAAATACTCCTAATATTTACAAATTTATAATCCAAAACATTGGAATGCAATATTATTTAAATGTAATGCAATAACGTTGATATAAGTTTTTATATATTATTACAAATTTCTCTTCAAATTAATCACTTCTCCAATTCAAACACGTTTATTAAGACTTTACAACTCATCGACCTTAACTGTATAACATTCCAATCACAACTAACTATCCTAGCAACAACACCAGCATTTATAAATTTTACATGTTCTAGAAAATTCGTTGGACATCTAGAATATTTAATATGTCATTCCATACAATTCTTTACTAACAGCTAGTGTATAAACTAAATAGACTAAGTAAGTAAACTATAAAACCAAGAAGACTAGAACTAAGGAGACCGAACTCATTCGGTATCTAGGGATCAAATCTGTCCGCCTCCAGGAGGCGCTGTAAACAGTAATGTACTCGATGTCACGTGATGAGCAGCGGTCCACATGTGAATGTTTATCATAGAAAACCATGCTATGGTTTTATATGACGTTTATCATTAAACTGTCAAAGCGGGTGCTTACATGCCGTTTGGCTTTAACAAAAATACATACAATAATAAATATGGTTCAAAAGTGCTGTGTTGCATTGTGTGATATAAGAAGCGGTCCGAATAACCGGACATTATTTCAAATTACTGATGTATGTATGAAACGAAATATTTTCCTTTGTTGTATTGTTAACGTTGAAGTACGTAACATGAAATATTTTGAGCACATTTTCATATTGGTCATTGCGAAAATTTGTAATTGCAAAGATATTACTTGTGTAGATTCAATATAATATTCAATACAACAAATTAACGAAAAAATATCGAGCGTCTGTCAAATGTAGTTGCACCACCACAGAATACCCTACCCATATGGGTAGGTATTCTGTGGCACCACGGACATTCACACGGACTCTAACCCTCTAACGCACACAGATTGGTACAGAACCACGGTATACGTATTCCATACGTATACCGTAGCAACCAGGGTACACAACTGTTTACAGCGCCTCTGGAGGCGGACATATTCGAGCCCGTCGCGTTATACAGCGAAAAGCCGCAGTTCGGTCTCCTTAGTTGTAGTCTTCTTGTATAAAACTTAATAAATGTCAGCTCTCACAAATGTCACTTTTACAAATGTCACAATATATGTATAATAGAAATCTATTAAATAGACTGAGTAGTATCTATTAAATGGATTGAGTAACCGCTATTTTTATTTTCCCATAAAAATATTTGCAATGAAATGTGACCTATTGCCGTTCCCTCATGTTGTTGAAAGTATTCACGATTATACTGAAAACAATTTTGATTGATACAAATACTAGTAAGCCGAATGTATTCCTTAATAATGTTATCGTCTAAACCATTTAATTCGAGTATTTCCCTCGAGTCCAAAGTTTGTGGGATTGGGATACTTGGAAACGATGAGCATATGTACGTACATACATCAAACGAGACCAAAATTTCATCTTTTTTGCAACTGAATATTTTTGATATTTTTAATGAATTCACTAGAATTATTAACTGAAAAACTTGTTTTTGCAATAGGCACATTTTCGAGCTCGTTCGTTAACCATTTTGACAATTTATAAGTTAGGGATCATATCGCTGACAATTGGTCTTACAGATTTTCCTGGTTTATGTATTTTTGGTAAACAATATAATTTAGGTATTACAGAATTTGATGATAATAATAATAATAATAATAATAATAATAAACTATTGTAAATTTAAGAAAAATAATTGTAATTTTTGCGTCAGTGAAAGGGTAATAAAGTTATTGTATCTTATTAATTTATTCATTTTTTTTAGAAATTTTCGTTTATTTATTGTGAAAAATATATTTTTCATTTTGTAATATTCAATTGTCATTTACTCAAAAATTTTGTTATTTTGTCATTTACTCTCATATTAAATTAAAAAAAAATGGGTGGTTGCCATTTGAAAAATAAGTTGTTGACGTCATTACTCAAAAACAAATGACATCTGAAAATAGACGTTCCCTCAAAAAATGTGTGTTTTTATTAAACAAAAATCGACTTGTTCGAGGATTTTTTCCAAAAATTTTTTGTTTCACATTTACTGAATTTATTCCATACTTTAGGTGCGCACTGTATAATTTGGTTGAGTTTCTGACAAAAATATATAATCTAGGTATTGCATAATCTGACAAATAGTACATATTTCGAAAAAAAATAACATGTGTCGAAGTAACGACAGTTAACATTACTTTAACTTGGTTTCGAAAATTTCTTTCAATATTGCTCTCTCAGTTCAATATTGTCTCAATTGAATTTTTTCAAAAATGTTACCACAGTTTTTAGAGAATTACACAAACAGTAATCATAAAAATATTTAACCTATATAAATATTTATAACCAAAATGAAATAAGAAACCTAAAACTGTCAAAATATACAGGATGTTCCATTTAAAAAAAAAAACGTTTACTTTACTTTTTTATACGCCCTGTACCTATTATATATATATGGAGCTTTTTGATGATGATGAGAACAGGAAGGACTTAAAAAAATACACTAAAATACAATAAACTAGAGGGTATTCATTTAACATATTACTTTTATGGTTAAACTTCTGAATTACTACATCGTTGGGGGATGACCTTTGGGTAAATTTAAATATGAATAAGGTACGGGTTTTCTGTTACAAAAAAATCACATATCACATTCTTAAAACTAGTATTAACGATTTACATAGCGATTGACATAACGATTTTAGTATTAACATACATACATACATACATACGTACATACATAATTTAGAACTGTGTGGAAAAATGGGACGTAAATATTTTTTTAGAAATGAGACGATGAGGGAGCCGTTAAAGTTTCCTTAGCTTACGAGTTTTCATGTTGCGCTAACGGAAAATTCTCGATTGCGTGCATATCTACAAAAAGGAACATAAAATATTTTTCCGTTCACACGTCACTCATCACTCATATCTGCGTGTATGTATTATACCTAGTAGGTGTAACTAAAATTACCGATATCGCAATATTAACTAACAATGACTATAACTTTAATGTTAATATTAAAATATGTCCACGTAGTTACATACATACAGGGTTGGCAAAGGCACATCTTCCGTGATGTTATATATTGGAGAATGGTGGCAAAGAATATTAACCGCTGACAAATATATAGATATAGCTTTTATTGGAATCATCTGGCCTGTAGCCCCTCCCTCTAACCAATGAATTATCATTACAATTCTAGCATTCTAGACGGAAGATGCGATTTCCAACAGTGTATATGATAAACGATACCTAATATTAATTTGTAAATGTCCTACCCCGTAATTTAATTTGGGGTTAAAACTGAATTATTGTTAAAATTATAGAGATTTAGCTATGTAGATATATCAGTTAATAGTAATAATGAAGCTTAAAATTAAAAAAAAATACATGCACGTACACTACCAGCAGCATAATACATGTTATCCGAATTTCATCTAAATAGCTATTATAGTTAGTTAAAAAAATTGGTAAGTGTAAAAAGCCGAAAATTAAAATTTAAAAAAATATATTATTTATGTCGGCATTTGTTCTTAAATATGTATAAGTGTAACTTAATCTGTATCATGTTTCACTTAAACTTTCTTATTTACATAACACGTTTAAAAAGAAACTGAACATGATGAATACGAATGAATAGGAGAATACAAATACCTCTACATATGAAGTGTATTTTCAAAATGTTGTACAATGAAATGTCAGTCTAGGCATCGTTGATCAGTGTGTTGAGTTTAACACACTTATAGAGGGATGTAAATTCTACATCTTTAAACGACAAAACGTTTCGACCCATAAATATGCTACTCCCTTAAATGGATGTTTTGTATGTGGTATAATGTGGTTTAAACTGTGCAACATTAATACGTAATGTGCAGCCGTAAATGACGGCTTAATGCGTGGCTTACTCCATTCCCTACCAAATCTCAAAGTGAACGTTTTCCATACCTGTATAGTTTTTACATGTCCGTCTTCGGTACTAAGTATAGTTCTTCTATTTTTAATTGAAAATGATCAATACGCCTGGGGAACAAAAAAAGCGGTGCAACTTTATGATTCCATGGACGTGCATATATCTTTTATAAATTCGAAAATTGTGAAATAATTTTTTCATTCAAATCAATATAGGATATTAAAATTAGCCTGCATACAAAACTCTTAATATTTGTAATATAATTTGCTGTAAATAATGTTCATTTAGCCAGAAAATCTCAAAAAACTGTCTGTGTTAATAAACCTAGCTGAAATACACGTCACTGGCGCCTTATGACACGTAGAATTTCTAAAGTCGTAAATCATTTTAACGACGTCGTAAAAATTTTATGGCACAGTGGACCGAATAAGTATTTGGCATGTATTAAATATTAAGCAATCTAATAGTAGAATGGTCGGCATTCGCTGGTGCATTCGCGGCATGGCGTTGCCGGCTCTTCAAAATTTTCTTAAGTATAGTAACATACATAAAGTTTTAATTTATAATTATTTTTTTCCAGCAATTTTAAACGCTTTATTTTAATGCAAACTAATAAATTTATATCTATGTTTTTTTTTAATATTTCCAAAACTAGCTTTCTAAGAACGTTTTTTAACAGTTTACTGAAGTATGAAGTATACTTGTATAGTGAGCTTAGCAATTTTAGAAAATATATCTGACAACCTTGCTTTTTTCTACCTATTTTCAATTTAGAATGGAAATACAGTACCTCTACACACTGTGTATCTATAAGAAGTGATGTATTTCCAAATATTTGGTTCATAAATACACATAAGAGTTTAATACTGTCAGTGCTGGCTAAAACGGCGCCAAATACTTCAAAGTGTTTACGTATGTAGTAGAAGTAATTTAGTACGAAATGAATATTATAAATCCATCATCAACAGATTTAATTTCAGATAACATCGTGACATGATAACAATAACAATAAACATGTTAGACCTTATATTTCCTAACCTACATAAAATCGACATTAATAAAAAAGCAGTCACCTTAGTCAACTCAATCACCTGATATGTATATGTATGCAATGGCGGCTGGTGAAATTTGACATGCTCGTATTTTCGTAACGAGGCATGAGACCCACACCATATTTTAGAGGGTTGTTACTGTAACTGGAAGTAGAAGGCTATAATAGCAAAAAAATCTTCAAATGAAACAACAAGGATAAAAAGCTTTGTATTCACTTGGTAACTGTAAAAGACATTTTTTGAAATTTTTTTTTCGCAAGCTTCATTTGAAGTTTTTTTGCTATGATGTCCCATGGTTCCATGACACCAGGGTGGGTCCCATGCCTCCTTACGAAAAATACGAGAATTTCAAATTTCACCAGCCGCTGGATATACATACATATGTACATACGTATAAAATCTCCTTATACATATTTTCCTTATATTAGAGCGCACAGTAATAATTTCTTTATGATGAAGTATACTTAAACGATTTATGTATTATACTAAATATATATTTACATATATATGTATAGTTAACACTCCAATAAGTAGTGGAATACTTTAAAAGATTTAAGAGCTACTTACATAAAAATTTTATTAACTCATTCTTCGTTCGTTAATGTTTTAAGCAAATAAATACATACGTTTACTTTATTTCACAATAAAATAGAACTTTTTGTAGGTTTTCTCAATTAACGGTATGAAAACAATCTGTGTAAGTGCAATTTGAGTGCACTAGTTTTGGATCAAATCGGTTTGTAGGAACATAACCAAAAAAATTCATAAACGTGTGGAAAACCGGTTTTTTCACTGTTTAAGTGCCAAAAAAAAATTCAGAAAAACAAAAAATAGCACGTTATAGCGCTTAAAAAAGACGAAGAAAATCAGTTTCTAAAAATTAAAAATCGGTTCACAACTCTTTGCAAAAAAAAAATAAAAACCTTCGAAAATTGCCCTTTTTTACTATCTAATTACTCGGCCTACGAAAGTAATAGGGACTTCCGCGAGTGACCAAATTGTAGCTCTTTTTGGCGGCTACTTACAGTAAAATTTATCAAAAAATATTCATAACTTTTGGCGCAATTCGAAAAAAATGTAAAAAAAAGGTGTTTTCGGAAAATGGCCCGGCAATTGTCAATAACAGTCCTACGGTAATTTTTCAAAGTGCGTTTGGTCCGTGAAGAGGTGCTCTACAATCATACACTGGACTAAGTTTGTCAAATTTGAGGAAGTATCTCAAAAACGACATTGAAAACCGGGTTGTTTTGCGTTTCGGGCGCTCGGGCGAAGGAGAAAGGCTGCATGGTGGGGGAACTCTCGACTGCTTGGCGCGACTGCTTTCGTGCGCTCGAATTGAGAGAGTTCCCCCACCATGCAGCCTTTCCCCTTCGCTCGAGCGCCCGAGCGCCTGAAACGCCAAACAGCCCGGTTTTCAATGTCGTTTTTGAGATACTTCCTCAAATTTGACAAACTTGGTCCATTGTATGATTGTAGAGCACCTTGACAATTGCCGGGCCATTTTCCGAAACACCTTTTTTTTACATTTTTTCGAATTGCACCAAAAAGTTATGAATATTTTTTGATAAATTTTACTGTAAGTAGCCATTACAATTTGGTCACTGCGGAAGTCCCTACGACTTTCGTAGGCCGAGTAATTAGATAGTAAAAAAAGGGCAATTTTCGAAGGTTTTAATTTTTTTTTGCAAAAGGTTGTGAACCGATTTTAATTTTTAAAAACTGATTTTCTTCGTCTTTTTTAAGCGCTATAACGTGCTATTTCTTGTTTTTCTGAAAATTTTTTTGGTACTTAAAAAAGTGAAAAAAACCGGCTTTTCACACGTTTATGAATTTTTTTTGGTTATGTTTCTACAAACCGATTTGATCCAAAAATAGTGCACTCAAATTGCACTATTTTTTACCTACTTATCAAATATTTTTTAACGCTTGAGGAATTTTTTTGAAAAATTGGATCTATTTTGGCTATCCTTTCCTAGGCTACTTACAATATGACATGTTTGTAATAATATTGCCTTCTGGCCATTTCTAATGGTATTAAAAGATAGTCCTAATTCCGCGATGTTCTTGGCGAATCTTGTCGTCATCACTCCCTCTGCCGATATTACTAGAGCGTATGTCTCCACCATCTCCAGTTTCCATGTACTCTTCGTTGTTATTTGTTGATCAGCACAATATCTGGTCGGTTGAAGTCCACTGTTCGGTCGGTGATGATTAGCCTATCCCTTATAAGATATATTATTAATAATATTATCTACCTCTGATACAGTTTTATGTTATGAAGTTGGTTTATTAAGTTATTAAATGACTATAATAATAATTCATGAGGGGAGGTTAACTTTAACATAATGTAAAATATACCAAAAGTTCTAGGTGTATAGTAAATACATTTACTATTCATAGTATTCATATGTGTATTGTTCACTTCAGATTTGATGTTTGATTGATGACTGACAAACCTATGATTTATCTTGGAGGAAAACTAAAAGAGGCGTAAGCCAGCCAAAATGAAGAACTTTTTTGTAAGATTGCCATTATACAATACGTTTTTGAATAAAAAAACACTATAGGACTAAGAGTTTCCTTTTATATTCACACTAAATAATGAAATAATGATCAAACAGAAATGAGATATTTAAATACAGTGGCGGTTGGTGAAATTTCAGTTAGCCATATCTTGAAAACGACGCATGGGACCTACTTCACTTTTAGGTGATGACTATACACCTCTTACAGAAAGGATTTATAGTGAAAAACCGTCAGCAAAGTTTGCGAAAAAAATTTCAAAAAAACTGCAGAACACCCTGGGATCTCAGTAACACTGTGGAATATTTGCAGTATATTTTTTTCATAATCTAGAAACAAATATAAGGAGAAGTTTTTCGATTTGTTACAAAATATTTTTTTTTCAAAAGATGGAAAATTTTAATTTTAATTTTATAGGAACATTTTGTTTCCCAAAATTAAAATTAAAATTAAAACTAACAAGAATATAATGAACTGAATTATTTATTGCTCGAGTTAAATGACTGTACCTAATACATATATATTCATTAAAATTGTGAAACAATTGTCTCGATTATTCTTTTCTCAAATATAATTCTCTGTATTATGTGCACGGGAGAATATGGTTTCTTTTTACATTTTGATACATTTTAGTTCCAGTTGTTTTTTTTTTCATTGAAGGACAAAGTTATAAATGATGTGATAGTTACATTTTTTGAGAACAAATTCTAATAGGTATGTATAGTTTCATTTCGAACACCGTGTTTATCGACACGTTTCAACTTACACATTCTTTACAATTTAGAATGTATGTTTTATTGTAACACAATCACCTGACAGCTTATACTAAATCAGTACAACGAAAAGTATCCTTGAAAAATGATTGCAGAAGTAAAAAATATTATTTACATAAGGCAATGCTTTCTGTCAAACAATAAAATGATCTCATCGAGTTCATTCGCTTCAACAAAAAAGTATATTTTTGAAAAGAACGTGCTTGGTAACACGTTAAATTAACAAAGTAACAACACTGTTTTATTTCTTGCAAATAATTAAAAAATTAAAATTTTAATCAAGCAACAAAAAAAATCAATCAACAGACAAAATCTACTGAATTTTATGTGATTGCTTTGTACCACCAAGCTGAGGTCGAGCTAACAGTGTTTATGTACGACATAAAAATAAATAATGCATGAGAAAAAAGTAACGGTGTTCCAAAAATCAATTGACTTGGTTATTCTTGATTTGCCCTCTTCACTTTCCTAATATAAACCTTCATCTACATATATATGTAGCTACTAGAGCTACTAAATCTAGGCGAACAACGTGCAATATCGAACACCAACCAGTTGATATTTCATACCAACTTCAAGTTACTTCTGCAGACAACACGATAAGACGAAATTAATATATATTATGTCATATGTACGTACATATACTGCAAGTTGTATGATTGTGGATTTGAAAAATTCAGATTACAGTTTCTAGATGATATGCGACTTGTTGATTTTTAAGCGTTCTGTTGTCAATATGCAGTGTACTACAAAATAATAAGTATTTAGAAAACTGTTCGAGTTAGTTGTATTTATTATATTGTTAACTACATGTTTATATATTAATTTGTCAAATGTATGTTTGTTTATTTTTATAATGTTAAACAACACGTCGTGCTATTGGTTGGTAATAGTATCTTGTACTACTATCTAGTATATTTTGCTAATATTTTCTAATATATTTCAAAATACTGATAATGACTACCAAAATTGTCCGTTTGCTACAATTGTACAGATCTTTGCCAGAGGAAACAGTTAGTAACATAAAAAAACCAAACGCAAACTCGTCGCAGAAAACAAAGATCCAGATTATTCCGTCAACACCCTTAAAATTCATATTGGAAAAAAATAACAAAGACGAATTACAAAGGAAACAAACTTAAAAAAAAAACAAGGAACTAGAAAAAAGTAAAACTACAAAGAGAACGGTCACAAGAAGTGTTCAACTCAGTAAAGAGGCATGTGACGTAACATATAGTCGAAGAAAACCGTGCGATGATGACGAACTAGACGATACTGATCTACAGAATATTGATGTAGTACATGAGAATGAACTTTGAGGGTAACGAGGGAGAATCGTGTCTGAAGTGTGTATAGAATATGGAAAAAGCGAAATGTGGTATCGCTGTGTTTCATATGGTGGTTAGGTGTACAAACTCTTATTACAGTATTCCGGATTCATAAAAAAATATATATTTGTGACTTTTTTTGTTTATTAACAAAACATTAGAACAGTCTTACAATTGTGCATTCTAATTCATCGCTCCAACACAAATATTTTCAAAACAATTGTATTTGTTTTGCAATTACCCTTCGCTCCCCTACTTCCACATCCACTTAGTGGAGTGGCATAATAATATGTAGCTCATTATTTACCTTATTACATTATTAGATTCATACTACTCAGTGTATCTCGTATAGGCGTCATGGATCTCGAAGGCAAACTTTTCTGTCCCTTCTGACTTTCCGCTTCATTTGCTTTCTTTTGTGTAATAAATACAGCGTCCGCATTCATACCCATAGGTCACAAGTCACAAGTCTGTGTTTACGTCACGGGAAGATCGCGACATGTCCCAATCAATTACAGTTGTTAGGATTACAAAGTCCAGTCAACGTCATAAAATTAATTATAAACCCTGCCAGCCAAATATTCCTCAACCTCTCGACCTTGAATATTTTAATACGTGTTAGTAATTATTACATGTAGAAATTCATGCAGAAATTGGTGTAAATTATGATCATGTAAAGTGGTCTTACGAGCAATTTATTCGTTTCGTGTTATAGAGAAAAAACTCCGCAGTTAGGACGCGGTATACGTGACTAAACCCATGCGTCTGTATGTTTATCCAACACGCAGTATCGCCGTCTCTGGCGCTGCGACGTCCTGCGTCGTTTACCACGTTAGGTACTGATCTGCCTTCGGGTTTACTTGGATATGCAGTGACCCAATCGATAACTGCTTTATCTACCAAAAGTTAACGAAACTACATAAACGCTTTTATATGGGGCCTCCATGCGTATGTAGATAAGATACATACATACATACTCGTACATATGTATATGTACATATGTATGTACGTATAGTCCTTCTAATTTTAATTGAGAATGATAAATACGCCTGGGGAACAAAAAAAGCGGTGCAACTCTATGATTCCATGAGCGTGCATATATCTTTTATAAATTCGAAAATTGTGAAATAATTTTTTTTCATTCAAATCAATATAGGAGATTAAAATTAGCCTGCATACAAAAACTTAATATTTGTAATATAATTTGCTGTAAATAATGCTCATTTAGCCAGACAATCTCAAAAAATTGTCTGTGTTAATAAACCTAGCTGAAATACACGTCACTGGCGTCTTAAACAAGTTGAGTGCCTAAAGTCGTAAATCATTTTAACGACGTCGTAAAAATTTTATGGCACAGTTGAGCTAAGAAGTATTAGCAATGTATTAAATGCAAAGTAGTCTAATAGTCTCGTTGACCGGTGTTACCGCCAGTGGTTTACTTTGTGCCGCCAGCCGCCGTTGCTGGCTCTTCAAAATTTTCTTAGGTATAGTAATATACATAAAGTTGTTTGAATTTATAATTATTTTTTCCAGCAATTTTAAACGCTTTATTTTAATGCTAACTAATAAATTTATATCTATGTATTTTTTTTAAATATTTCCAAACTAGCTTTCTAAGAACGTCACGAACTTACAGTTTACTGAAGTATGAAGTATACTTGTATAGTGAGCTTAGCAATTTTAGAAAATATATCTGACAACCTTGCTTTTTTCTACCTATTTTCAATTTAGAATGGAAATAGAGTACATACACATGGTATGTATTATACATACATATGTGAGTACGTACATATAGAAATGTTTACGTCCATTTTATGGGGTGACCCCATAACGACGGTTTTATTATATCATTTCATTCGCTTTAATGCATAAATAGGAGGAAAGCTTAATATCTGCTACATGCTACATACTACATTGATATTATAGTCACATTTCATAATTGTTTCTTATTTTTGCCTACAATGTAACCATCGCCTTAGTAATGTACCCATTAGCTGTTTATTACATTTCAATATATGTATGTATGTACATACATATGTGGTTTTAAGGTCAGTAATCTCACACGTTGCATCAACATTGTTGAGTGGCTGACCATTCGTTATTCGTCGATGGACAGAGACGTACATATGTAAATAGCTTACAAAAAAAATGTATACGTCAAAAACGGAGTCATTGGAATGTATTCTTTTAACCAAATATCGTACATCCTGAAATGACCTTTGCCCGCTTGAGAAGTCATTAAAAATAGTGATGAGTGATGAAGTGATGACTAAAGCCGGCAGATTACTACTTGTATGTACAAAAACAAAATTCATGAAAACAATAACGTGTTGCAATTTAGAAAGATATGAGTAAAAATTTGTGAAACTTGCCACGGATTTTCCAACTATTTAGAAATTTGGAATGAGTTGGCACATTTCAAAGTACCTGATGGTACTAAACTCTGTCTAAAAATTTTTTCGAAAAAAAAAATAATTACATATTATAAAAGATAAACAAATGAAATTTTATGCCGCGATTAAAAAAGAAAATTTTTTATCTCGAAATGGAAGGCTCAAATCGAAAAATTTTATAGGACAACTTTTTTCGAAAGGCATTGCACTTTTTGGAAAAAATTGTTATAACCTTAAAAATGGTTAAACAAATAAAAAAATATTGTTTATAATAAAAAATGCTGAGAATTCAATGTTCTCCATCACTTATTTAAATTTTCTTTTTCTAAATACTCGTTATACATTTCCAGATATTTAGAAAAAAAAATTTTTGGGATCGCTGTTTGCAAATAAACTGCACGCTGTTTTGTTGGCCTTTGCAACCGCGCGAGCCAGGCGCTGCGACTACTGACAAACGTTAGGTATTTAAAAGTGAAACTTGTTATGCTGAATCACTTGTTTTTAATAATATACATGTTGATGATTTTAAAGAAATTCCATAATCTTTTTTAAACAATATTTATTATGTTCGATTATATTTGTACTAAATACACTCCAAAATGAATATTGAACATTCATAATTTAATACTGGAATTAACGGAATGTTGGCTTATCATCTTTATTATGAATAGAATAGAAATATAGCCTATAGAAAAAAAAATAAATAAAAATCGTGTGGTTATGACTGAATCTTGTTAAAATGCTATCGACAGTACAATAGCTTGCTAATTTCAGGGTTAAAATATAATATGTATATAAATATATATTTTTTAATGGGACACCGTGTATATTATTACATTTTTGGAATGACTAGTTTTTCCTGATCTCAAATATATACCATGTGTTACCACTTTCTTATGCCGTTGTTATTAACTAGTATAATTAGTTATGTAACTAGTTAAATAACTAGTTACATAACTAGTTTAACAAAAATATTCGACGTTTAATAACTCAAAAACGGCATAAGAAAGTGGTAACACATGGTATATATTTGAAATCAGGAAAAAAATAATCATTCAAAAATGTAATAATATACACGGTATCCCATAAAAAAATATATATATTTATATATATATATTATATTTTAACCCCTGAAATTAGCAAGCTATTGTACTGTTGATAGCATTTTAACAAGATTCAGTCATAAACACACGATTTTTATTTATTTTTTTTTCTATAGGCAATAATAAAGATGATAAGCCAACACTCCGTTAATTCCAGTATTAAAGTTAGGAATGTTCAATATTCATTTGGAATGTATTTAGTACAAATATAATCGAACATAATATATATTGTCTAAAAAAGATTATGGAATTTCTTTAAAATCATCAACATGTATATTAATAACAAGTGATTCAGCATAACAAGTTTCACTTTTTTAAATACCTAACGCTTGTCAGTAGCCGCAGCGCCTGACTCGCGCGCGGTTGCAACGGCCAACAAAACAGCGTGCAGTTTATTTGCAAACAGCGATCCCAATTTTTTTTTTTTCTAAATATCTGGAAATGTATAACGAGTATTTAGAAAAAAAAGAAAATTTAAATAAGTGATGGAGAACATTGAATTCTCAGCATTTTTTTATTATAAACAATATTTTTTTTATTTGTTTAACCATTTTTAAGGTTATAACAATTTTTTCCAAAAAGTTCAATGCCTTTCGAAAAAAGTTGTCCTATAAAATTTTTCGTAGAGCCTTCCATTTCGAGATAAAAATTTTCTTTTTTGATCGCGGCATAAAATTTCATTTGTTTATAACTTTTATAATAATTATTTTTTTCGAAAAAAATTTTAGACAGAGTTTAGTACCATCAGGTACTTTTGAAATGCGCCAACTCATTCCAAATTTCTAAATAGTTGGAAAATCCGTGGCACGATTCACAAATTTTTACTCATATGTTAAACTTACCCCGTTATTTACGTTGTGATACGGCCCGTTGAGATGGCCCACCGCCCGGATCCGCCGGCTTTAGTGATGACTACAAAATTGTATTTCAGTGACACATGATTAGGGCCCCTAAAAGTATGCTATAATGCAGAACCGGCACTATACAACTCTATGATAATCAAAGCATAAATCGTATTTTTTTAAACGTGTATTTCTTGCCCGTGTATACGTACGCCACTGACCGTGCCTAGAATGCGCACTGGACTCCTGTCCTGTCCTTACATTTCCGTGGAGGGAACACGGGATACGTCTATACAACTTCTCCATATAAGAGCGAGATATTCCGATGTTGACAGGAGTCGATTTAGTATTCTACTTTCCGTCGCTGTGAACGGGTCGACCGCCGCATTTAAAATAATTTTTTGTCACGAAAAGCCACGAGTGTTTTTGTAACTCGTGAGTTCGTGTAGTGTATTTACATATTACCTGACCTTGTGTGGATTTTTGCAATAATGGCACAATCGTTGCCATTTGTGAATAGACTGAAACAGATTATTGGAAAATTACGACGATTTTAAAATTTAAGACGGATTACATATTTTATGTATTTCTTGCAATCGTCGATATATATTTTATAGTCGCCGACACTGTGAAAGACATTTAGATTCGAATATCCATCGACAAAATATACCTGGCACTGTTGCAAAAGAGAAATTTTGGTTCGATTTGTAGATCATGTTTTGGGCATGTAGCCTTTCGTGAAACGTGGTCGACACTATTTACTCTTAGGCGTTTTTTTTTTTGCAAATATGTATCCGATTTTCCATTACCTACTAGTGATACACTGCGTAAAACATATTTACAGAAGATATACCGGGTGACCACGAGATTACTACCCAGGCTCTAGCTGAGGCATGAAAAAAGATATCGATTTCAAAAGGGATGCAAAATTTAGTTATAAAAACAACTGATCATCACTTCCTGTTTGACCGGAAATGCCTTAAACTTTGTTATTTTATATGGAACACCCTGTACATTAAATATTTTTTTAATTCTACTGAAAAAAACTAAGACTAAAACATGTATCATGTCCTATACCTATCTTTGACAGTTTCCGAGAAAATCGCGTTTAAAGATGTCAAATGTGTCATTTATAAAATTATTTTGAAAGAAAACAAGTAAAGATAGGGACAAACTCATATGATATTTTTAACTTATTTTAGAAGCACTAAAGCCTGATATCATTAAAATTTCGCACTTCCGGCTCAACCGGAAAATACCGGAAGTCATCTTTAGTAGCAATTTACTGCAATAATTTTAATGGAATGCTCTATAACTAATTGGAAATTCGGATTCTACAAACAATTTCGAATCATTCTTATGTACACTTCCCTATACCCAAAGTTCATAGTTTTTGAGATATAATATTTTATTTAAAAAAAACATAAAAAAATAATAAATTTTAAAAAATGCAACATCATCCATAAATTAAATGTTCAAATTGTCCACCATTCATTTGATGACATAAATGAATCCTGTTTTCAAATTCCCTTAACACATTTTCTATTTGAGCAGGAGTAATATTGTTCACCGCTCTTGTAATCCGGTCGCGGAGATCTTGTAAATCAGTAGGCTGTGTTCTGTACACTGCTTCTTTAATGTGACCCCAATAGAAAAAATCCAAGGGAGTGATATCGCAGGACTTAGCTGGCCATCTAACTGGTCCGTACGTACCTATCCAACGATCTTCAAACGTTTGATTCAAATGATCTCTAAACCTTCGAGCATTATGGGCTGGGGCTCCGTCCTGCTGGTAATAAATGTGGAAATATTCATTTATTGGTAAATTTTCGAGAAAGTCAGCTATTTCATTGCTTAAAAACTGTAAATACTGGTCTGCTGTTAGTGGATTTTCAAAGAAAATTGGTCCAACGATGCGCGTTCCAATTACTCCCATCCACACATTAACACCAAATCTCTCCTGGAAAGCTCCTTGTCTAAATAAGTGAGGATTTTCTCTTGCCCAATATCTCGAATTATTTTTATTGAACATACCCAAATTCGTGAAGCGTGATTCGTCAGAGAAAAGGATAAAGCGGCTTAAATTTGGGCGTTGCTGCACCATAAACCAATTACAAAACTCCAGCCTCCGTTGGTGATCGGCTTCATAAAGATGGTGGTGTACCTGGTACTTAAATGGCTTAAATTTGTGCTTTTTTAAAATATTTCTGACGCTTTGACGTCCAATTCCTATATTGGAAGCAATTTGTCTAACTGACGTAGTCGGATCTACCTCAATACGCTGGCGTGTATTCTACCTCAATACACGCCAGCGTATTAATCTCCGCCTCTTCACTAACAATAAACTCGTTAGGTTCTTCTTCAATTCTTTCGGTTTTTAAGTGACGTTCAAGCCAAGGCAAATATTTATCATGTGGTTGTGCACGATCTGGATATCGTTGCCCGTATAAAGCTTTTGCTTCCCTGCGATTTTTTCTCACTTCTCCATACACTAGCAGCACGTCGATTTGATGTTCGCGAGTAAAAAGTGGCATTTTAAATAAAAGAGAAGTAATAACACTACCACCAAACGTTGTAAACAGTAAGAATTAATTGTCAAATTAAGCAACAATGAAGAAACTGACGTTTAAAAACAAAAGCCTGTGATAGCGCCTACCTATATTAAAATTCCTAGGCACCTCTGATAGATGCATTAACTGATTCTATCGTTTTCTATTTATGCATCGTTCATACCTATGACATTCTGACATTAAACATTTAATATCTCAAAAACTATGAAATTTGGGTATAGGGAAGTGTACGTAAGAATGATTCGAAATTGTTTGTAGAATTCAAATTTCTAATTAGTTATAGGGCATTCCATTAAAATTATTGCAGTAAATTGCTACTAAAGATGACTTCCGGCATTTTCCGGTTGAGCCGGAAGTGCGAAATTTCTAATGATATCAGGCTTTAGTGCTTCCAAAAATAAGTTAAAGATATCATATGAGTTTGTCCCTATCTTCACTTGTTTTCTTTCAAAAGAATTTTATAAATGACACATTTGACATCTTTAAACGCGATTTTCTCGGAAACTGTCAAAGATAGGTATAGGACATGATACATGTTTTAGTCTTAGTTTTTTCAGTTGAATTAAAAAAATATATAATATACAGGGTATTCCATATAAAATAAAGTTTAGGGCATTTCCGGTCAAACAGGAAGTGATGGTCAGTCGTTTTTATAACTAAATTTTGCATCCCATTCAATGATATACATTCCCAAAATTTGAAATCGATATCTTTTTTTCGTGCCTCAGCTAGAGCCTGGGTAGTAATCTCGTGGTCACCCGGTATAAACATGTCATGGGATATATCAAAGAAGACATACGCAATAAATTTCTGTGGCTGACAGTGGACGAAACAACATATTTTCGCGGTCATAAGGTCGTTAATGTCCTGATACGAATTTTGGGTGTTTTAGATATTTTTCCCCCCGATATTAATAGCTAGTAAACGGGTTTTGAAAACAACGGCTAAAACTATAGAAATAATAGTAACAAGTGCATTGTTCTCTGTTGATGTAAAAAATAATAATGTACAGATGTTTTTTTTCGCTTCATTGAGCTTTAAGATAAGATCGTTAAAGTGTGCTTTCGGATAGGACCCTTGGTAGTTGCTGACTTTGTCGGACATATCAGAATACGTCTAGTCAAGTAATCACACTAGGGAGCCGATACCTCCTAGGTAAAAATATAGTAGCTCCATCTAACAGCGCGTACATAAATCTTTTCGTTCAAAAGTTATTGAGTGTATTATATCTTCGCAGACATCCGGATATAAAAGAACCTTTATCTAATTTTTTGTAATACATGGAAACATATTTTGTGAATGACCCTCGTATTACGAAATTACTACACATATTATTGTGTTTTCAGTATTCAAACTTTATGTATATTACTATACTTAAGAAAATTTTGAAGAGCCGACAACGGCGGCTGGCGGCACAAAGTAAACCACTGGCGGTAACACCGGTCAACGAGACTATTAGACTACTTTGCATTTAATACATTGCTAATACTTCTTCGGTCCGCTGTGCCATAAAATGTTTACGACGTCGTTAAAATGATTTACGACATTTGGAATTCTGACTTGTTTAAGACGCCAGTGACGAGTATTTCAGCTAGGTTTATTAAAACAGACAATTTTTTGAGATTGTCTGGCTAAATGAGCATTATTTACAGCAAATTATATTACAAAATATTAAGTTTTGTATGCAGGTTAATTTTAATCTCCTATATTGATTTGAATGAAAAAAATTATTTCACAATTTTCGAATTTATAAAAAGATATATGCACGCTCATGGAATCATAGAGTTGCACCGCTTTTTTTGTTCTCCAGGCGTATTTATCATTTTCAATTAAAAATAGGACTATATGTATGTAGATACCTAATCGGAACAATAAAATCAGTAATCATGTAATCATACTAATCATTTTATAATTCAATGGCTTTTTTGTCAGAGGTTTAGTGTTAATAATAACTAGACAAATAAATAATAAAAGTAGTACATATTAAGTTACACGTTATGCTCCAAACAACGACTGTGGAATATTTACGTTTCATAAATATGATGTAACGTTCTGTGCATAACAGTTCATATTCTGAGAAGATACATATTCAGGCGTATGATGTATCATTTGCCGTTATTTATAACACCGCTGTTAAGAGCTTCAGCCAATCGGAAACTAGGATTATTTAAAAATGGTAATCCTGATTGGACAAGAATTATAACATCACTGTTATAAATAACGTCAAATGATACATCATAGGCCTGATTATGTATGTACGTACATACGTATGTATGTATGTATATGCAATATATGCATGTACATACTATGCCTGTACACATGTATGCACATACATATGTAGGTAGGTACTTAGAAATATCATAATTTTATAATTCATCAAATTAATAATAAGTAGACTTCATATACATACATGCATATGATATGTATATATGTATGTATGAATGCGTCGGTAATCTTTACCTATCAGTCGGTTAACTGGGACTTTGAAATGAGTTTGTGTTAAAGCAGGATAACGATCCCAAACACACTTGCAGGCTCGCTAAACAGTAGTCTTGCCAATATTAATATTCAGTTACTTCCATGGCCTTGATAATTAAAGCTTTGATTTAAACCAAATCGAACATTTATGGGATCACATAGACCGTAAAGTGGCACTTAATATGAGAAAATCAAAATAGTCAACTTCAGGTGAACTCATGACTATTTGATATGAAATTGATCAAAATATAAATAACAAAATTGTTGTTAACATGTCAAGGCTTGAGACAGTTATAAAAGCCAAAAGTTACCAAACTTCGTACTTCTACATCTTGAGGGCTTATTATAGTATTGTAACATTGATATTGTATATGTTTTACAGTTTGTTGCATTAATACGTTATATTTTGTATGGACTCTCATGTATTTTCTTTATTCGGCTCGATATTTCGTTGTCGTCATACAATTTTCTTGCCGATGAACCCAAAGAGATTTTTGTTTCATCGCTACATACGTATGTATGTGTACATTGTTTCAAAAGCCTGGAGGCTCGTTAATATATTGTTTGATTATTCAAATTGAAAAATTTGAACATTTACTTTGGTTTACTTTTGAAACGTTGACAGTGAAGTATGGTGATATTTCTGTCATGTTATGGAGTTATATGGAAGCGAACGGAACGGGAAATTTAGAATTTTTCGAGTCCATAGTAGCAAAAGAAGTTTATATCCTATATTAATCCTCAAAAAAAAAACATTTAAGTCAATCAGCGCAAAAAACCTTCGAATGTGGCCTGAATTAGTGCGTTATTACTTTTAACGCGATCATGATCTTAAACATTATTTAGATCTAGTTAAGTTCTGTAAGATCTAGTTAAATCTGTTGTACAATGTTCCAAAATTACTAGACACACCTCCTCAATCGTTGATTAAATTCAATTGAGCATTTGCGCTCAGACCTAAATGCTAACTAATTGAAAATTATCATGCTCCCAATAGAAATTACTTAGAAGAAAAATCGAACGAGAGTGGCAGAAAATATCAGTTGAAGTAACTTCAAAATTGGTCCATTACATGCCTACATACGCTAAAGGTCGATCGACTAAATACTAAACTCAAACGTTCCCTGTATAATCGTAGTGTGTCGGTGTCATATATCTAATACTCCTATATTGCTGGTGTCCGTAAATAGAGATGTCACGGGGTAAGTGAGACAGCAAATGACTACTTGACCTGTTGTGGCAAGCGTCACGAGTCTCGTGGGTCAATTGACTGTGTGTGACTGGATGTTCAATTCTCGGGCATGCGCGTAAGGCTCGAAGTAGTTACGAGAGAGAGACAGATGCATATATGTCTGCACCGTGGTGATTTCGTCCATCTCCAGACCCCTACTAACAATATAGGAGTATTAGATATATAGTCTGTGTATACATGCTCCATTTTGTGTTGTCAAAAGTGCTCAAATATTTTACGTGTAACATATGTACCTATTTCATTTCACATTTCTTTTTCTTTATATTATTTGTATATTGGTTTATTGTTAAATGTTATATAAAGTACGTACATTACCTACATTTTTTTAGGAACACGTATCTATTTTTTCAATATCAAAAATTAGTAGTAATATCACAGATGTATGCTCAATTTTGTGAGTAACTGTACGGTGAATTTAAATAGACAACACTTCTACAATGTTTGAAAAACTTAAAATTATAGCCATGATAAATCTTATTGTAGTATTATCACAACACATATGTACATAAACCTTACATTTTTTGTTTGATTATTTTTATTGCGAAATTTAATAAACCACTAGTTTATTCCACACAGCAGACTCCTCACATACTTTGTACATACGTATGTACATACAATGTACATAGTACACACATACAACGTTTATCGTCTTATCCTGTCGTATACTTAACCTGAATACCTCTTGATTTTACATTTTAAATGTAACATGATTTATGGCTATAATGTCCTTTTAATAATACTGTAAAAATCACAAGAACAAAATGTCTGTTTTTTATGCTTGAAACTTTCACAATGTTTAAGATCTGAAATAAAATTCTATATACATAGATACTCCATAACATGTATGACTCCATAACAACCTTGGCGATTTAATACATTTTGGCTCGTTTATTTACTGCTTAGATGTATCATTTCACAAAATCTCGGCTAAATTAATATACTAGGTGAGAATTTTTTCGTGAACAACCCGATCACGAACACATTAGAAGGGCAACCCGTCCTTCTAACAGGTACCTAGAACTTTTATGATTTGAATTTTTTAACGAATTTAATATCGTTAGAAACATCACTATTTTTGTAATAATTATTTCGTCTTGTTAAAAGTCGTTTTTGAAAAAAAAAATAGTGCTATTAATGTCTATCTCTACGTCTCGTTAATTCAACTTGCATAAATAAAAAATACTTCTCATTACATCAGCTGACATTAATAAGAACAATAACTCCTAGGACAAATTTTCGACGAAGTTTTCCTATTATGTATACACCAAAAGAACGTTGTCAAACAAACTTCAGCCGTTTTGAGGCACGGATTGGTATTGACCAAATTCAAAAAACATTTTTATGGTGACTTTTCACATCTAGTGGAACAGTTTTGGGAGGGTACACTGTGGGGTATATTTTATGTATGTACACTGTGTTCATTTTATTTTGTCCCATTTTTAAATGGCTGTAGCAATGTTATTTTTTGAGCTAGGAAATTCAACAAAAAATCATCTTGTACAGTTTTTTGTTAAAGTTTTACGCTGTAAAATGTCAAAACTATTGACATATCCATTTTTTTTTTTCTAATGGAACACCATGAATAATTTTAGCCATTTACCTCATACATATACATTAATATACAAACTTATACTAATATTATAAACAAAATGACTTAATTAGTAGAAATAAAGGGCACACGTCGCATTTTCCGTGATCACGATAAAACTTCTATTCGAGTAGATAAAAATATACAGTGTTCTATTAAAAAAAAATATTATCAATAACTATGGCATTTCACAGATCGTAAAATGTATGACATTACAGCGTAAAACTTTACAACAAATTGTGGAAGATGAATTTTTGCTGAATTTTCTAGTTCAAAATATAATATTTCTACATTAATTTAAAGTGGGACAAAATAAAATTAATACAGTGTACATTGTTAGTTTCCATAATTTGACAAGTTGCTGCGTTTATTATTGGAATTATAAAAAAGTTCATCAGAAAAAAGTAGATTTTTGCATAATTTTTGCAGGTTTTTACATGATATGAGAAAAAAACAATTGAACATCAGAAATCATAAATCTGAATCAAAGCCGATTTTTTTTAAATGGAACACCCTGTATATTTTTGCATATTCTGATTCCTCGAATTTCGCTTCAGCAGATTGCGACATATTTCAGTAGGACAAATAAATAAAAAACATAGTAATAAATATAAATTAATAAAAAAACAAAGATACTCCATACTTTTTAAATGGCATTTCTGTTAACGATCTTGTTTTTTCTTATTCCAGTCTTCAATGGTAGCTACTATCCGTTGTCGCTAGCTACTTTTTAAATACTATTTTTTAAACAAAACATGTCGCGACCTGCTGATGCAGACAAACGGGTTACTTACAAATTTTTGAAAGAGTTTACATACAAAACATAAACAAGTTACATATTTTTGGAAACATTCGAGGGTATTATATTAAATGGAATATGCAGGGTATTCCATTAAAAAAAAAAAACACGACTTTGGTTCAGTTTTATAGTTTGTTGTTCAATTGTTTTTTCTCAAATCATGTTATAAAAACATGCAAAAGTCTATAATGTTTGTCTAAAGAACTGTTTTTCTAATTGCAATAACAAACTCGCAATAATTTTTCAAATTATAGAAATTGATCCTGTACAGTGTACATAAAAAAACATTATTAATACGTAATTTTGGTGATTTCCATGGCACACGGAAAATATTTTAATTAACACCATGACCATCAGCCATTAAGGCGATAAGTATCATTTATCATCAGTTACACATGGTTAGGTATCAAACCACCATTTAACACCATAAGAAAATGGAATTTAAATTGATTCTAATCGATAGTCATTTATAATAATTAACTATGTATAATTTTACTATATATAATGTATCTAGGATATGTATATATTGTACATACGTAAGAAACTTCAATTTAAGCCTACACAACAAGGAAATTTTAATTTCAAACTATTGGTCTTGGAAAAAATCCTCAGACTGGTCAACATTTATTTATAAGACATTTTTTTATAAACGTGATTTTTTTATTGCATTTTATTTTTGACATATGACGTCATCGACATTTTTGACGGATTTGGGTACAGGGCACTTTTCTGCATACAACAGTATGAAAAAAGTTTCATCTTGAAGAGGAAATTTTTCGAGATATGTCAGGTTTCAACCAGAATAGGCACCTCCACATTGCTTGAGATAATTCTGTACAGGTTTGGTGTAATGTGGCGGTACCCCATCTTGCTGAAACCTCAAATATTTCGTAACTTTCGCATAACTTTCCTCATCAAGATTAAACTTTTTTCGTACTGTTGCATTTAGGAAAGTGTATTCTATTCAAATCCGTCTAAAAAAATATAGGCTGTCAATTAAAATAAAATGTCGATGACGACATATATCAAAAACTAAATACAATAAAATAAACACATTTACAAGAAAAAAGCCTTTTAATAAAAAAAAATATGATCTGTCTGAGTAGTTTTTCAAAATGTTTTTAATTATGTATAAGTAATACTAAAGTATAAGCTAACGAAACCACGAAAAATGTATTCTCAAACTACCGGCAGTTCTGGGCTCAATAATGGAAGGCCATACATTCTATAAATGTTGGGTGTAATCGGAGCAAATAAAAAATAGATGGCATACAAATTTTGCTGGATACATCTCTAGTATTGAACGAAATTGAGTCAGGTCAGGTGGTTTAACAATGGATCGTTTACATATTTGTAATATTAACTACATACGAGGTGTGTAAATTAAGTAATAAGACTGATTTTTTAATTTTTTTTATTCGAATAGAATTACAATAATTATACAATTACAAATAGAAGGTATGATACCGCGCAGCCAGGCACCATGATTGTGACGTCAGCTTGTGCCCACTTTTGTCAGCCGAGGAGTGTGTTCTGAAGGCAACTTGATAAGTTTGTGCCAGTTATTATATTTTTGAGAAAAAAAATTGTTAAAATGAGGTGTGCTGTATACGGTTATAATACGAACAATCGTTCTAAAAACGATTTTTAGCAAACAACAAGTTTTTGGCTTTCCCAAAAAACGAGAAATTGAAAGCAAAGTGGAGACATCTGATTATGACAAGATTATGAGCGAAATCTAAGACATGAGTTGCTCGGATATCAACTGAAAAGATTTAGATATTTGAAGAAAGAAGCTGTTCCATCAAACCTTTCCAATAGAGAAAAGATCCGAACAAGTCTGATCGAGTACAATGGCAGAAAAACTGTGGAACAAATTTTAAAAGGGTTTATTTGAGTAAACTTCCTTGTCTGTGTTTTTATTATGTTGTAATAATTATATACAGGATAGCCACTAAAAACTATTGAACTGTATAAAACAATTTCCGAACATATCCATTTTAGTTGTAAAGATAATTTTATATATCCTATCCTATTATTTAGGACCTAAAACTATCTTTGTTACCTAAGGATCTTATTGTAGGTTATAATTAAAGCCGGCCAAACAGCGCGGCGGTCCACAAAGTTTTCAGTGTTAACAGTTCAGTAACAGGGTAAGTTTAACACATCTCTTTATAAATTGCAACACTGTTGCAATTTATGTCGAAATTGATATTAATAACCCTGTTATTTACGTTGAGATGTGTGAAAACTTTATGCCCGCCGCCCGGATCTGCCGGCTTTAGTTATAATTATTAACTATTATATTATTATAATTATTGACTAAGGACCTTATTGTATTTACCTATTAACAATAATTGTATTATCTCAATAAACACTTATTTATTATTATTACTTTATAATAATTTTTTGACAACTCCTGCTTTACCTAAGACATATCTCTTTAGAATAAGAAAAACTGTTTGCTACTGGCAAAACATAAGTGCATATTTCAAATTAAACACATAATAAAATAATTCGAATATCTATATTTAACATTAGTTAAAGTGTTATTTTAGATGGTAGGTATGTATATTGAAAACAGATATATATTCAAATCAGTAATTAATTACTTATTTGAAAAATAATATTTCTTTAAATCTCTCTACTGTAAAAGTGTTGAATCAATATATAAAAAAAGTGATAGAAACAAAAAAAATCCATGTATTATTAATTATTAATATCCGTAATCATATCAAGTTGCCTGGATCATATCTGTTTCTAAAAACAGCAACACAAATATTATTTTTTAACCACAATCATTTTATAAAGTAGCTGTATTTTATTTTCATTGAACTGTGTAAAGTGACATCCACTAGTGAATTCAAGTAACAAAGTATAGAAACCAACAGAGCGCCTACCAAGTTGACACGACTTTTTAAAACGCCACTCGACGTGACAGATATATTACACAGGTCTACAAAAAAAATGTTCTGTCTTTGCGATCAGATCCATCATTTCCTATGTATTTTGATGTACTGAAACCAAATTTGGCAAAAAAAATTTCTACCGCATCAATTTTTCTCCACGCCCATATAACCCCCATAAATTCTTAGAGGAAATGTTTTAAAAAACCATTTTTTTTTTGGTTTTTTGGGTCGCTGATCACGAATCTGAGGTCAAGAATAAATTTCGACCTAATGACAGCTGTCAACAAGCTGTCAAATTTCACTAAAAAAGTAAAAAGTTGATATTAAATGCATATTATTAAGTTTTTTGGGTTGATGATTACGATTTGATTACGAAAAATGATTTTTGACATAATTCATTTTTGACTTCAGAATCATTCAAACAGAACATTTTTTTGTGTACCTGTGTTATTTATAAATTAAATTCAGATGCTTGCTCTGATTGTGGATAAAACTTTGTATTACATTTGTTTTACATAGTTGTTTCATCCATTCAAGAAAATTAATCTCTCGAATTTTGTTTTCGCGGGTAAACATCCTTTCATGAACAAAACACTTTCTAAAACACTTATTCAATAAATGATTGTATATAAATTATTTCATCGTTCCAATTCCACGGTCGATATTTATCAAAACTTATCTCCACATATGTAACATATCTACATAAATAATAAGTTTAATGAAAAAAATAGCAAAAATATAAAGGAAAATAATACGACTTCTTATGGCAAATATTGGGATCGTGGGCACAAGGTGACGTCATTGCGCAAAGCGGTACGCATTTCAACAGCCAAGATATCGTATCTTCTATTTGTATACTGTGACAATTCAGTATTGTCTCCTTCAAAATAACTTCCTTGGGAAGCCACACAGCGCTGGAGACGGTTCTTCCATTCCTCATAGCAGGGCTCATATACTATACATTAAATGACGTCCCTTGAGGTGATTTTTCAATCTCGGGAATAGAAAGTCGCAAGGACTCAAATCAGGCGAATAAGGAGGCTGAGGAGCCACAGGAATGTTTTTACTGGCTAACAACTCGTTTACTGAAATGAACATGTGGCAAGGCGCATTGTCGTGATGCAACATCCAGTTGTTCTTCGAAGTGTTTCTCGTTCTTCGTCGATTCTTTCGAAGTGTTCCAAAAAGCTCTCTGTAAAAGTGTTGATTTACTGTTTGGCTTTGAGGCACAAACTCTTTGTGGACAATTCCTTGGCTATCAAAAAAATAAATCAGCATGCATTTGATCTTCGACTTGCTTATTCTTGCTTTTTTTCGGTTTTTCAGAGCTTGAAGTGTGCTTTGGTGCTTGGTTTCCGGGTCATACTCAAACACCCAAGTCTCATCACTTGGGTGTGATAAAATGGGGATCATTTTCAATCGATTCCAAAACGTCAAGACGACAAATTTTCTCTCCTGAGATCCTTTTGTTCCTGCGAAAGGTGTTTTTGGAACCTTTTTTCGCAGATTCTTCTTATCACTAATTCGTTAGTTGCACAGTGATGTGATTCAAATTTAACTCTTCTCCGATCATTCTTGTCGTCAACCAACCGTCTGAACGCACAAGATCCCGTATTCTATCTACATTTTCATCGGTTCTTGAAGATGAAGGCCTTCCGCTACGTGGTTCATCTTCAATCGACTCTCTTCATTCTGTGACTTAAATTACCGAAAAACCTGGGCTATTGAAAAATCACTGTCTCCGTAGGCGTGTTGAAGTTTTGCAAAATCCGTTGCGCTGTATCCAAGTCTGAAGCAAAACATTAGCACACCGTTGGTCAAAATCAATGTCACTCGTTTTTAAAACACACTAGAAAAAACCGGTTTACAAAAACAGTCACAAAGAACAAACAAATGACTAACATGTTCAAACTTGTACTGAAGGTGTATTACATGTTAACCTACCGCACCTCCAAGTCTAGTCTCCGCAGTGTTGCTAGATCGGGCGCTACGTTACCAGTGATTACATAATTTACACACCTTGTACACGGCTTTTAGCATTTTTTTTTATTTCTTATTTCGAAATTATGAACTATATACCTATACTCATTTGATATTCAAACTACATATAAAATGGGTTTTTGTGACTGAGTGTAGATATATAAAAAAACTCTTGTCTCTACTGAGCCAGCTATATGCAATTATAAATAGAATAGAAAATATCAGGATACTCTCAGATGCTGCTCATGCAAGCGCAATTAATTTTTCATCTAATTTTTTATGATCTATTGCCAGAAAACAACGGCGATTTCAAATACTCTACCATCATACATTCGTAATCATCACTGTCCCGATCGATATTCGCGATACGCCAAAATATCAGCGACTTTAAAAGGTGATTTTCTTTTTGAAAGTATGCGCCTACGTAAGTTACATTCAGTTCGTAAGCCGTTAAATTTAAACGTAAACAGCGGCGCCGCCGTTACGCGAACATTTTGGCAAACAGTCAATAATTTTTGGCGGGGTATCGTTCTAAATAAACTCATCGTATTTTGCACAACGGGCATGGAAAACAAACTTTATGAACGGAGTACGGCAAAGTTTTCCCGGGAGGAATAAATTCTATTTCTTGTTCAGCGGAGAGAGATCAACAAAGTCTATAAGGTATAATACACCGGGTGATTAAAAAAATATTAGAAAATATACACGAAATCGAAGGAAGAAATAATACAGGTGTACTATTTTGATGAATTCTACTAAACTCAACCACAATTAACCCCCCACCTTCCTCCAAATGAGAGGAGCGGGGAGCAATATCAAATTTTTTTTATTATATTATTGAATTCTTAATAAAAAGGAATAACTCAGTTATGCCAATTTTTCCCCAAAAAAATGTTGGAGTTGCTACATATCTTGGAACGTCCAATTATTTATCATTAGAAAAACTCATTAAAATGTGTTCGAATTGAAGAACTTTCTCTTGGCAGAGTGCGCATTGAAGGTAAAGTTTGTTCGGAGACACTTTGAAATACTTCCCGTGTTATTGTACATTATTTGAAATATTGCGTATTACTTATTTCTTTTAAATCTTCAATAGCATGGGGTTTAGTTTCACAGCCTTGTTTTTCAAATACCCAGTAAAAAATCAAGAAGGGTCAGATCAGGTGACCTTTCTGGCTACAATTTTGTGCCTCCGTCAAGTGCATCGTTCATGTGAACAGTATGTATTCAGTTAATCTCAATATTAATGTAACAAAATATTAATGCATTCTTCTGAAATACAATGGACAAGTGAAATGATTTGACAATCACGAATGGAACAAAATGTTTCGGACAAAACCTACTTATTTCTAGATGCGATTCTGAATCTGCAACAAAAAATGAGGCGGCTCACACTTGGAAAAAAGTTAACACTCCCACCACAGCCCCCAAGTAGAATGGGGAGGGTGATTAATGTTGCCGTGACTGAATATAATTTTCTAAAACATTAAACTTTTTATTCTTACCGTTTTTTTCTAATTCAATGAGTTTTTTATAATCCAAGAAACACTAAAAAAAAAATGACAGAAACGAAAGTTGTTTCTTTTTTTATAATGAATCCAAAAAAAGCTTATAAAATGGAGATTCGCATTTGAAATTGTAATGTTGGGTTCGTGTATTTTTTTCTAAAATGTCCAATTGTTTCGGAACTTTTGGACCATCCGGTACTTATATGTACCGGATTTGTCTTTCCCTATTTCTCAGAGAGTGCCGAGATTTTTTATTTATGCAAAAGTTGATTTTCAGGCGGTATTTTCATAACAATAGAAAGCACTAAATAAAAAGAATGTTCTCTACCTTTGTTCTTCGAGATGCACGAAAACAATGCGGTGTCTGAGGAATCACTATTTCCCAGAGCCGTAGCCAGCGCTGATTTTTAGGGTGGAGGGCTGAAAAAATATTCAGGGAAGCTTTTTCTTATAGTGTAGGAATGTCAAAATTGACACAGGAAGCTTAAATTTTTGTTTCTATCTCGAGTAAAATATCATCTTTCCATAAAAAAAAAAAAAACAATTCTACGAAGAAACAATTGAAGAAACAATTAAAACGCACCAAAAATGTACACTAACAAAAAAATATAAAATCTCTGTTTTGGAACTCGGATTAAAAAAAATAACTGTTCGATAGATGAGACTTGGGAGTTAAAAGATGCAGTGAAATAAAAATTAGTTTTATTTAAATTTTAAATGATTAATGGCTTGTCAGAAAACAACTTCAAGCGATATGCATGTTCCAACGTTCCACTTTTGTTTAGAAATAGAGGAAATTTGAAGCGAGGGCTCAGATCAACTGTAGGGGGCTCAGCTAGGGGAGCTGAGCCCCTGGTGTTCCCCTGATTACGAGCCTGCTTTCACATCCTTTTTTTTCTGCATCCAATTTTTCTGCATTTCTCTAGATTGAATGATTATGGTGTATAAGAGCGTACCAACTAAATAGTTTATTTTCAAGAGTTCAAAATTTTGGAAATTACCCCTATTTATCATTTAACCGATGAGGCTCAAAATCTAATCAGTCCCGAACCTATTTAAACTTACCTACTTGTTATTACTCATTGTGTTACATAAATAAGCCATTGTCGAGATATTTGTACACAAAAAAGGTCAATAGACTGACAGACATAATTTTTTTCCATTCAAGCTTCAAATCTCGAGATTTACGATGCAATACTCAATACAGGAAATTAGCAAGTAGCCCTTCACACACTTGCCATATTTTATTATGCATATAGCGGAGGTTGTACAACGGCACCAACTGACACGGGACTACTGCAATCAAGTCAAATTGTACTATATCATGTTTTGGATTGGCATTTTGTATGATTGATAATATAATAGAATACTTCAAAGTGTGAATTTTGTTCCGAGAAGTATTAAAAAAATTTGCCGCTTCACGAATTGAACTAATAGGATTTTCTAGAAAATAAGCTCATTGTGGTTTGTTCATATTCTTAATGTTTTTCTTTCTCTTTTCTCTGTATTTCTTCACGGTACTTGTCGTCCATGATGTATTTGGCGATATTGTTGTTGCGCATCCCATATTCTATTTTAATTTGAATAAAAAAAGACGAACTATTTCGTGTTTTCTTTATTTCCTGTTTTTCATTTTTGTAATATGATAGATTGTCTTAAGTCCGCTTTTGATGGCACCAGATTTTTAATTTTAGTAGCAATGCTTATCAGACTTATCACTTGAGATCGCCAAGGTGAGGCTCATTACAGAGTCGCACTAGCCCATACAATTACCTACGTATAATAAACCGGCGTCTTACTTATAAATGCTTCGCAAAAACAAAGTTGAATGGCGCAGAAAAAGTTAGGGGTAGAAAACAATTCCTTGCTGTTTTTCGGAAGCTGTACGGCAAATGTAACCCACCCAACTAATACAAATACTGTAAACTAATGTAAACCGTTTTCGGGTTATTTCAAAAAATTTTATAATTTTTAACAATTTTACTTCTAACAAATAAAGTTAATAATTCATTCACTGGCAAAAAATACTGAGTCACTCCCTAAACATTTTTTAACTTGAAGGGCTTTAGATACAAATGTGGAAAGTTGTTAGAACGACACAGCGTATGCAAAATGGGCATTAATCCATTTACAAACTGAAAAACCATCGAACCATTTTCGAAGTATTTAAAAAATTCGTAGTATGACGTCAGATAGTGATATTTCACCAATCAGAGTCAGGGATATTTGTTCTGTCAACGGCTGTCCATATAGCAGCCATGAAAGATGGATTTTTTCAAGAAAATAGTTTTTTTTTTCAAAGTGTATCCCTTAAAAAAAAGTCCCTTATCACTCTCACCGATGAGCTAATTGTTAAAAATATGTATATAACCAATCAAACTCACGACACATGTCTTTTCCTCGCCTAGTCACATAGTGAGTAAGGTCAACTGCATCAGCGTGATGTATACTAAAACGTAACGGCAATCGTGTTTTATGACCCCCACCTCATCTCAATTGCATGTTGCCCAGTCTTTCCCAGTTCGGTAGGTCCGATCTGCTATGATCCTCACGTCCGCGGTGTAACGTAGGTACATGTACGGGCTAGTGCGACCCTGTAGAGCTATATTGTAGATTTCAATTTCTACCAAACTTTAATTTAGAATTATATATTTCAAAAAGGGCAGGTCCAAACATAGACAAACCCTACGTACTTAAAAGTGGGACCTATCGATTTAACAATAGGGAATATAGGGAGTTCAATTAAAAAAAAACAACCTTTTTTCTTTGTCCTTTAGTCTCCTTGATTTTTCAGGTTTTAGTTTTTCATTTGTTTTTTTTTATTTGGTGTTAAGGTGTCAAAATTGTTTTTGTAACTTTTACGATTCACCCTGTAGGTGGGTGACAAAATATAAAAGGACACCCTATAGGTACAGTAGGAGTACAACAAAGGCATTAAAATTAACTTGATTGAAATTATTTAATAATAATTAATGTATGAATTTCAATAAAATGGTAACATTTTTCGTTACAGACGATACAATATAAATATTGTACAATACATATAGTACATATGTATATATGTACCTACTTAGTAATACGTGAAGTAAGTATAGTCCTATTTTTAATTGAAAATGATAAATACGCCTGGGGAACAAAAAAAGCGGTGCAACTTTATGATTCCATGGGCGTGCATATCTTTTATAAATTCGAAAATTGTGAAATAATTTTTTTCATTCAAATCTATAGGACATTAAAATTAGCCTGCATATAAAACTCTTAATATTTGTAATATAATTTGCTGTAAATAATGCTCATTTAGCCAATCTCAAAAAATTGTCTGTTTTAATAAACCTAGCTGAAATACACGTCACTGGCGTCTTAAACAAGTTAGAATTACTAATGTCGTAAATCATTTTAACGACGTCGTAAAAATGTTATGGCACAGTGGACCGAATAAATATTTAAGCAATGTATTAGATGCAAAGAAGTCTAATGATCTAATGGATCGTTGACCAGTGTTACCGCCAGTGGTTTACTCTGTGCCGCCAGCAGTTGGCCGGCCAGCAGCGTTGCCGGCTCTTCAAAATGTTCTTAAGTATAGGAATATACATAAAGTTGTTTTAATTTATAATTATTTTTTCCAGCAATTTTAAATGCTTTATTTTAATGCTAACTAATAAATTTATACCTATGTATTTTTTTTAAATATTTCCAAACTAGCTTTCTAAGAACGTCACGAACTAACAGTTTACTGAAGTATGAAGTATACTTGTATAGTGAGCTTAGCAATTTTAGAAAATGTATCTGACAACCTTGCTTTTTTCTACCTATTTTCAATTTAGAATGGAAAGTGTATACGTATTGATTAGCTACGAAAACCATAACATAGCTATATTCAATATGCTTTAATCAATAATATGTTTCTAAGCAGAGTTTAGTTTTAACCCAATTGTTTGTAGCATATGTACATACATATGTATATATTGTAACGTTTTATTTATTTCGGGTTCGTGAGGTGTGAAAAATTAAACTCGTACATTTAAACTAACACTATTTATTTACACTAATTTATTTTTATACAATTTATCTTCAGCGTTGTAAGCCGCGCCGGTTTAAATAGAACTGTTCCGTCCCGCGTCGAAACCCCGCGTTATATCCACCTATAGAAGGGTCGCGTATCTACGAGAAGCCTCCAGCGCGCGAAGTCGAACCGTCGCGAATACTCGTGGCGTTTCTGGGCGTCTTACGTCAGCACAGGTTATCGGCTGCTTTGGTCAGCCGGCGTCAAAACAGGCAGGGGCGGACTGGCCCAGCGTTCGTAACACTGCCCCCTCCTTAAAGACATTTCGTCTCGAATTGTGTCATCCCCTGGCCTGTGACGATACCTGCAGAATGACCCATTCTTGCATCGGGAGGTCTGGTAGAAGAAGCAGTCCACAGTCTTCTCGTTGAGCGATCTCCTGGGGTTGTAACAGCATACCAGAATCTCAATTCCAGTAAACCGGAAGAGGACTTCTAGCATACTCCTGATCACCCTCCAATCCAGGCCATCTAGTCCGCTGGCTATCTTCGGTATCGCCAAACTGCTTATGCTCTGGGACAAGAGCACATCCCTCAGCTCGACTAGTGTGTCCCAGACAGTTTGATAAGTTGGTTTATGGTGCGATAGCTGCTTGGTCACCAAATAGAAAACGGACCTCTTTCTCCTGCTCGGCCGCCGTGATTTGAAGGACTCGTCCAACCTCTGGTCTTTGTCTGCGTAACTCCTCCAACTGTCCAAACGCCTTCTTGAAGGTAAGTGCAATCCCTCGGGACATTCGGAGGTCCGCTGCCACACAGTGAGCAAGACAGAAGTCAGCAGGAGTCTGGAACAGGTCACGTGGTTCTTCTCGCGTTACACCGTAGCAAGCTTTCTGGCCGTTGGAATGAAGCGACATGAATTCCTCGAAGGAGAGCTCGCCGTCTGGTGGACTGACGTGTCGAACTCTGGCTTCAGCTTGTTCGTCATTGCTTCCGGCGAAAGGGGCTAAACGGTTGAAGTGGACCACCCTGGGTTTTCCTCTTGGCAACTTCTGGATTCGGTAGACTACATCGTTAATCCGGGTGACGACCTCATACGGACCTTCCCAGGAGCTTTGAAGTTTTGGAGATAACCCACGACGACGTTGTGGGTTATATAACCAGACTTGGTTGCCGGGCTGGTACCTGCCATCGTTGGCGTTGATGTCGTAGGTCTCCTTCATGCGGTCGCTGGCGCCCTGGATATTTGAACGGACTCGTTCGTGGATGTCGTCCATTCTCTGGCGTAGAGTACTGACGTAGTCCTCTCCAGCCACGTCGTCCCCTGGTGTACAGCCGAACTTCAGGTCACAGGGTAGACGCAGTTCACGGCCCATCACGATGCTTGCAGGTGTTTGCCCAGTTGTTTCGTGGACTGACGACCGGTAGGCTAGCAGGAACAGGTGGAGAAACTGGTCCCAATCCCTCTGGTGGTCAGAGACTACTTTGGATAAGTACCGGTTGATGGTCCTATTCATTCGCTCCACCATTCCATCTGACTGCGGATGCAGTGCAGTTGTCCTCGTCTTACGGATGTCGAGTGTACGGCACACATTCTGAAACAGAATCGACTCGAAATTTCTCCCCTGGTCCGAATGTAATTCCAGAGGTACACCAAATCGACAAATCCAGTCCTTGATGAGAGCGTCCGCCACAGTAGAAGCCTCTTGGTTTGGAAGGGCATACGCTTCTACCCATTTGCTGAAATAATCCATCACGACGACGATGTATTTATTTCCATTATCTGTTTCCGGAAACGGACCTGCTACATCGATGGCAATTCTTTCAAACGGACTACCCACGTTGTATTGTCGCATTGGAGCCTTCGGGTGCCGTTGCGGACCATTACTTGCAGCGCACACCACGCATTTCTTGCACCACTCCTTCACGTCAGTAGTGCAGTTCACCCAGTAGAAACGCTCCCTAACTTTTCCCAGCGTCTTTGTTACTCCCAGGTGTCCGCCAGTGCTTCCATTGTGGATCTCCTCCAATACCTCTGGCACTCTGTTTCTGGGGACTATCAGTTGTTTTCGCTCTTCGGTACCATCTGATTTCTCCAGAACGCGTTTTAAGAGTCCGTCGCTTAAGACGAGGGAATTCCACTGAGCCCAGTACGACTTTACGGTTGGTGAATACCGTGATACCTCCTCCCAAGTGGGTTTCCGATCTTCTTTCTTCCAATTCACAATTGGTTTCAGATTCGGGTCATTCTCCTGGTCTTTCAAAACCTTTTCCGACAGCCAATCATCGTTCACCGCCGTCGTTCTGTATACTAAGATGTCCTTTTCTTCTGCCCGCTGACAATGTTTGCAATCCTCAAAGCAGGGTCTTCTGGATAGCGCATCAGCGTTGCGGTGAACTTTGCCTGCACGATGTTCGGTGTCGAAATCAAATTCTTGGAGTCGCTCTATCCACCTGGCTACCTGTCCTTCAGGATTCTTGAACTGTAGAAGCCATTTTAGCGCCGCATGGTCCGTTCTCAGCAAGAATTTCCTCCCATACAGGTATTTATAGAAGTGTTCGACAGATTTCACTACCGCCAGTAGCTCCCGCCTGGTAACACAGTAGTTTCGCTCAGGTTTCGACAAGGTTTTACTGAAGTATCCAATAACCTTCTCTTGGCCGTCCTGAATCTGAGACAAAACTGCTCCCAAACCTACATTACTGGCATCGGTATCCAAAATGAATTTTCCATCTGGGAGAGGATAGCTCAGGATAGGTGCACTCGTCAACGCTCCCTTTAAATATCGAAACGCTTCACTGCATTCATCGTCCCATTGGAACCGTCTTTCTCCTTCCGTGAGTCGAGTCAGTGGCTTGGCAATATTGGCAAATCCGGGCACATATCGACGATAGTAAGTGCATAATCCGAGGAAACTTCGTAGATCATGCTTATTGCCGGGTACTGGCCACTCTCGCACTGTTTTGATCTTCTGGTCATCCACTGCCACTCCTTGACTGGAAACAACATGGCCCAGATACCTCACTTCATTCTGGAATAGATGACACTTTTTCGGGCTAAGCTTTAGGCCAGAGGTTCGCAAACGTTGAAAGACCTCCTCCAGATTTTTCATGTGATCCTCAAAAGATTTTCCAACCACGATGATGTCGTCAAGATACACAAGACATGTCTTCCAAGAGAGTCCTTTTAACACTGTTTCCATCAGCCTCTCGAAGGTTGCCGGAGCGTTACATAATCCAAACGGCATTACGGTAAACTGCCATAGTCCTGTACCCAGAGTAAACGCAGTTTTCTCTCGATCTCGTTGTGCCAACTCTACTTGCCAATATCCACTCTTCAAATCTAAGGTTGAGAAAATCTTTGATCCTGATAGAGTATCCAAGGTGTCATCGATTCTAGGCAATGGATAGCTGTCTTTCTTTGTCACGTTGTTTAATTGACGGTAATCCACACAAAATCTGGTAGAGCCATCTTTCTTCTTTACCAATACAATTGGTGAAGCCCACGGACTATTAGATGGTTCAATGACCCCATCTTTTTCCATGTCCTGCACGATTTTATCGGCTTCCTCGCGTTTGGCTAATGGCAATCTTCTTGCTGTTTGTCGGATGGGCCGAGCGTCGCCCGTGTCAATTTTGTGTCGGATTACATTTGTCCTGCCCTTTCCACCTTGCCCATCATCGAAAATATCTGCGTACTTAGTAATCAGATTCCTTAGCTTCGTCGTTTGATCACTTCTCAAGGATCTTGAGGACGATGATAGGAGGTTTGCTAACTCGCCTGTAATCTTCCTAACTGAATTTTCTTGAGCATCTAATTTTCGGATGACGGAGGAAACCGAGGAACAGTACCCTAAAACGATTCCTTTTCTTAGATTTACTGGGTGATGATTCAGGTTCATTATTCTCACCGGTACTGTTTTCTCGGTCAGCAACAGAGCTTTTCCCACAGCTATTCCTCTCGCTACCTCGCCGTCGTGAGATCTTGGCTCAAACATCATTATATTTCCAACACACGGGTTACCGTCCAAATGAGCGTCCAAGATCATTTCACTTCGTTCTGGCACTGCCGTATCCTCTGCCAGTACAACTCGGATTGTTTCCTCCGTCTTTCGATGTAGTACGATTTCCTCGCCATTTATTTTCAGAACATTATTCTTGAAGTCCAGTTCAAATCCCTTGGTGTTCATAATGTCCATTCCAAGAATAAGTTCATCCTCAATTTCAGCTACCAGTGCTCGATGTTCAAACGACACGTTTCCAATGACAATTGTGATGTTGGTCTCACCGCGAATGGTAGCGGGATCTCCAGTTGCAGTACGTAGTCGCCAGCTGGTCGGAGTAATTCTTGCTGCTGTTTCAACAATATCTGGTCTAATGATGGTTCTCGTTGCACCCGTATCTAATAGCAACAGTCTCTCTTTTCCATCGACTAGTCCATCGATAAAAACACTATTAGACGGGTGTTGAAGAGATGCGACTCGTGCAATTTTCTTTGGGGCTTGCTTCTTAGAGGTTGACGATTGCCCCTTACGGTCAACCTCCTTTAGTTTTCCGACGAGAGTGACGTTTCCTTATTTCTAGGGCAGCGACTACGGACATGTCCAACCTTACCGCAATTCCAGCACCGAATTTGCCTCTTTTCCAAAATGCCCTCGACGACTCGCCTAATTTCTGCTTCATTGCAGGTTCCCTCTTCAACACCTTCCTCCATCCTACGGACCTTAGCTTGACCTCTGCAACTCTGTTTAGCAGCTTCGAATTCCAAAGCTCGCGCCAAAGCATCCACCAACTTGCTGGGACGAGCGAGAGTCAGAGCTTGACGGGTCTCAGTATCACGCAGACCATCTAAAAATGCCTGCACGGCTAGTCGTTCCATGACATTCTCCGGCGTAGATGAATATGCCAAACGAACTAACCGCGCTATGTCCGCTTCAAATTCCTGCAGAGATTCGTTATTTTTCTGACAGCGGTTCTTCAACTGCGAGTGGTAGACATGCTCGAGATGGGACTGACCATAACGCATTTCGAGGTGTTTAACTAGTTGATGGTAATCATCTTGTTCTTCAAGAGAAAGCGTCTGTAATATATCGGTGGCGTCACCACGTAGCGCCAACGTCAGCGCTGTAGCCTTCTCTGCCAACGACCAACCATTTGCCCTCGCTGCAGCCTCAAATTGTCGTAGATAATTGACCCATGAGCTCTTACCATCAAACTGTGGTGGTTTCATGCGAATTTTCGAAATTTCCATGTAATTGTTCAACTCGGGTTTACTCAACCTGTCGATGTCGCTACCAGGTGACTTCAGAGCGGTATTAACCACCTGTTGTTGTTCCCCGCTTCCTAAACTCAGCGTTGCAATTTTTCTCTCAACTTCTAGAAACTTATTTTCAATTTCTCCAAATTTTCCGTCCACATATTCTCCTATTTGTTTCTGGAGGCAACTAGAATTTTCCGTAATTTTCTTTTCCAAAGTTGTATAACTTTCCAGTAGTTTTTGATCCATGTTTTCTATTAATTTCTGTTCCATCCCTCTTAAGTTTCCAGACGTTTCCTCCAATTTATGTTGCATTTTATTACCATTTTCTATTAAACTTTGCAACGCCGAATTTATATCGCCAGCAGTTTCGAATAAAAATATGTCGGGATTTTCACCTTCATTTTCCAGAGCTTCTTTAAGTCTATTTTGCAGATCGGCCTTTTTCCCTGTCGTTTCACACTCCCGTTCTTCGAGTTCTCTTTTCAAATCCGCCACTTTAAGGTCCTTCAAAAAACACCTGTCTTGAAGCCATTTCACTTAATTTATTTATCGCGAATTTATTTATTTAAATGTTTTTATTATTGTTTTGTTTCACACCCCACACCTGACACCAATGTAACGTTTTATTTATTTCGGGTTCGTGAGGTGTGAAAAATTAAACTCGTACATTTAAACTAACACTATTTATTTACACTAATTTATTTTTATACAATTTATCTTCAGCGTTGTAAGCCGCGCCGGTTTAAATAGAACTGTTCCGTCCCGCGTCGAAACCCCGCGTTATATCCACCTATAGAAGGGTCGCGTATCTACGAGAAGCCTCCAGCGCGCGAAGTCGAACCGTCGCGAATACTCGTGGCGTTTCTGGGCGTCTTACGTCAGCACAGGTTATCGGCTGCTTTGGTCAGCCGGCGTCAAAACAGGCAGGGGCGGACTGGCCCAGCGTTCGTAACAATATGTATTTATTTAAATACACAAAGATAAATTGATTTACATAAGTTATATTTGTTTTTACGAGCTCATTTTACTTCCACATCTAATTAGTAGAGTAAAAGTAATAGTGTCGGTCCTACGGGTTGAGCTACCTAGTAGGCGCGTCTCCAGGTGGCGGATAGGAGAAACACCAGACTAGTCATGGTCTGGTCAGTGGTTGCTATAAGGAAAGCCTCCAGGCCAAAACCTGGACGTGCGGAACGAAGGCGCCACCGCGGACCAGCTCACGGCACAAACCGTAAACCGCCTGGGCATGCAACGACTCCCTGATCCTAGGACCAGGGATAGTATGACTAGGGGGCACGGGGGCTTGGGCTTAATCGCCTGAGCCGAGTGGATAAGGTACCACCATAAAAACCTTCCCAATCCCAAGGTATTGTGCGCGCCGAAGGGATGCATGGCTGACGGGAGGGTCAGTCACTAGCGACAAACCTCGGGGCACCAGGCGCACCCCGTTGTATATAGCCTTACTTCCGCATGCGGGGCTCTACGGAAGCGGACCGTTATTTCCCTAGCTTCTCGTGGGACTCATATGGACCAAAAAGAAGAAAACCAACCAACTAGGGAAGGGGACTCGGCAACGAGAGACCCACCCAAGAAAAAACTCTCGGGGGGCCGCAAAGAGGAAACTCAAGCGGCTGAGAATGCAGGCTGAAGGACCTGGGCAACCAGGGCCCAGCTCGCAGAATCAAGGGAGGGCCAGAGGACCTGGGCAACCAGGGCCGAGCACCTCCGTACCCAGAAATCAACGGGGGGAAACTCCAACAGCCGGCGGCGTTAAACGCAGCCGACCAGAGGGGGACACCCCCAGTCCAATAACACGGCCGCTCAAAAAAGGGCAGGTGGAATGGCACAACCATCCACCACCTATGCAGCGGCCGTGTCGGATATCCGAATGGCAATAATGCCACAAGGCTATCCAGACCAAGCCCTAAGCGAGGAGCAGGCGGACCTAATCAGGGCCGTCTTCCGCCAAGCTTTGTGGGCAATTAAACGAGGAGAACCGGGACCCCGGTTCTCCGGAGTCTATCTGAAAGGGGGCTTCCTGCTGGCTTCATGTGCTGACCAGTTCACCAAGGACTGGGTGGCGCGTGTGCTAGCGGAGAAAGAACCCTGGCCAGGGGCGAAACTTATCATCACCGATGAAAAGGACGTCCCTAAACCAGCTAGAACACTAGTGTGGATTCCGGGGCCAGCCAAGGAACCGGAGGAAATACTAAGTAGCCTCGACATACAAAATCCAGGGCTCCACACGGAAACCTGGACAGTAGTTGATAGGAAGCTGGACCCTAAGGGACAGCAACTTATCATAGTGATGAGCCAGAAATACTGGAAGGTGCTGGAAGGGCTCCAATGTAGACCCTACTTCGACCTAACCAGGGTCCACTTTAAGGCCCTGGGAAGGAAGACAGTGGGGGCTACAGAGGACCCGATGGAAGTCGACACAGGAGGGCCCCCGCCGCCAGACAGGGAACCATCTACGTCGACGTCAGGGGAAACACCCCAGAACTAAGGTAGGTGCATTCACGGTCCTACAGATCAATCTACATCACTGCAAGGCGGCATCGGCCGCCCTGCAGAACTATGTAAAGAAAAACAACATAGATATTGTACTGATACAGGAACCTTGGGTTTTTAGGGGGAACATCAGAGGACTACGAATGTCAGGAGACTGGGAAGTCATAAGCCCAGGAGGGGACCATCCCAGGACATGCATCCTGACAAAGAAGAGAAACAACCTACTGCCATTATGGGAACGCTGTACGAGGGACCTGATGGTAGTAAGAGCCAACATAAACATGGAAGGGAGTGACAAGAGCCTAATTATTGGATCCGCATACCTCCCATATGACCAACCAGGACAACCACCCACCCCAGAGGTCAGAGAACTGGTGCACTTCTGCAAGAGGAGCAATACACAATTAGTGCTTTGTTGCGATTCCAACGCACACCACATCGTATGGGGGAGCACCGGAACCAACAATAGAGGTGAGTCACTCTTAGAATTTATTATTACTAACAACCTAGAAGTAGCAAATTGCGGCAACGAACCCACCTTTGTCACGGACGCAAGGAGGGAAGTTATCGACATAACAATTGGCACACCCCGTGTGTGCAACGAAATAAGAGAGTGGCACGTCTCGCAAGAGGAGTCACTCTCGGACCACAGATATATAACATTTAACATTGCACTTCCACGGGGAGAGGTACAGACGTACAGAAATCCAAGAACCTGCAACTGGGATCTCTTTAGAGAGATACTAGGGCAGGGGCTGGAACAATGTCCGACGAGACCAAAGACACCTATGGAAGTGGAACTGATGAATGAATTCATCAAGAAAACTATCATCCACGCATACGAGGAAAGCTGCCCCCCTTAAGCAAAGGAGGGCTCGGCAGGAGACCCTTTGGTGGAATGCAGAGCTCTCCTCCTTGAGGAGGGAGACTCGTAGACTGTTTAACCAGGCTAAAAGGACTGGACGATGGGAAGAATATAAAATATACCGTCGAGAATATGTATATGCCATCAGAAAGGCAAAAGAAAAAATCCTGGAGGAAACACTGCGAGGAAATCGAGAAAACCTCGGAAGGCGCAAGACTCCAGAAGATGTTGCAGAAGGACAACCGGGGTAAACTGGGATCACTGCAAAAACCACAGGGTGGGTGTACTGCATCAGAGGAGGACACCCTGGATTTACTCCTGGAAACACACTTCCCAGGCAGCACACCCACAGAAACCAACAACTCAGACCCTGAAATACCGAATACTCGGGGAACAAGGGAGAGCTGGAGACTAGCTCAAAAACTAGTTGATCAAACCAAGGTTATATGGGCTGTGAAATCATTTGCACCATATAAATCACCGGGCCCAGACGGGATAATGCCAATAATGCTACAACAGGGGTTGGAAGCTCTAGCTTCCCCTCTGTGCGCACTGTTTAGGGCTAGCCTGGCCCTAAGCTATGTGCCACAAGACTGGCGAATGGCTGAGGTGGTATTCATACCTAAACCTGGGCGTGAATCCTATGCCCAGGCAAAATCCTTTCGCCCCATCAGCCTAACAGCGTTCTTATTAAAGACGCTAGAAAAATTAGTGGACAGGCATATCAGGGACGTGGCACTAAGGGAAAACCCCCTGCACCGACACCAGTATGCCTTCCAAGCAGGCAAATCCTGTGAACTGAGCATCCACGAACTCACAAGCAGGATTGAACGGGCCCTAGGAAATAAAGAAATTGCACTAGGAACCTTTCTGGATATAGAGGGAGCATTTGATAACACCTCTTTCAACTCGATTAAAAGAGCTGTCGAAAATCGTGGAGTTGGAAAGCCCATTGCGGACTGGATCAGCTCCATGATTAGAGACAGGAAAATAACAAGCTCCACTGGCAATGTAACCAGAGCGATAGTGGCTGCCAGGGGCTGTCCGCAGGGGGGTGTATTGTCGCCTCTACTGTGGAGCTTAGTGGTGGACAGTCTTCTCTGGGAACTAGAACAAGGAGGCATACATGCGCAAGGGTACGCAGATGATATCACTGTTCTAGTCAGTGGGAGGTTTGCAGGGGTTGTATCCGATCTCATGCAGCGTGCCCTGAGAACAGTAGAAAGATGGTGCAAGAAAGAGGGGCTAAACGTCAACCCCTCAAAGACAGCAGTAGTTGCCTTCACAAAAAGAAGAAACCTTCAAGATTTGAAGGGACTTCACCTGTGGGGAAGCAAACTCCAACTGAGCAACGAAGTTAAGTACTTAGGACTAACATTAGACACTAAACTAAACTTTGGGGCTCACTTGGAAAAAACCGCCAACAAGGCTACCCGGGCCCTATGGGCCTGCAAACGCATGGTTGGCAAGACATGGGGATTAAAACCAGCAATGGCACTCTGGATATACTCCAAAGTGATAATCCCCATGGTAACATATGGCTCTCTCATCTGGTGGCATCAAGCTAGAAAAAAGGGAGCCATAGTAAAACTAGGCAAGCTGCAAAGACTTGCCTGCTTAGGAATAACAGGGGCCATGCAAACAACGCCCACTGCAGCCATGGAAGCAATACTATGTCTTCCGCCTCTACACATAGTGTTGGAGACGGAGGCTCTGATGGCAGCTTACAGGCTAGAAATTTCCGGACATGGAGTAACCACCACAAAACGGGGACTCCATACAGAGATATTTGAAGAATTAAAGCAAAACCGTATATTAAACATGCGGTCGGACAGAATTGGTCGCGACATAATCTTCCACAAACCTTATCGGGTGATCGTACCGAAGGAGGGAGAGGAAGACAGTCACATACCAATCCAGCAGAATGGAACCACCTGGTATACAGATGGGTCCAAAACCGAACAAAGTACTGGAGCGGGGGCAACAAACAGAGACTCAGATTGCGAAATCAGCATAAATCTGGGGAGCTATGCAACCGTTTTCCAGGCAGAAATAACTGCAATATCCGCTTGTGCGCAGGAGATGACTAGGAGGTCTTACACAAATAAGAGGATCCAGATCATCTCCGACAGCCAAGCAGCACTCAAAGCCCTGGGAGCTGTAGAAATACATTCCCAGGTAGTTAAAGACTGTATGGATTCGCTAACGAAACTAGCGGAACACAACAGCATCACTCTCAAGTGGATGAGAGGGCACCAAGGCCATGTAGGGAACGAAAGAGCGGACTTTCTAGCAAAGAAAGGGGCGGAAGTTCCACTGATAGGGCCGGAGCCCACCTGCGGTCTGGCTTACCGGACAGCCAGGAGGGTCATGAAGGACCTATTAAGAGAAAAACACATATCGCACTGGGCGAAAGTCCCAGGGTTGAGACACTCGCGGATGTTCATCGGTGAACCATCCTGGAACAAGTCAAAAGACTTTATAAAACTGGGCAGAAACCAGCTGAGATGGATAGTAGGACTGTTTACGGGACACTGTCCACTCATGCGACATCTTACGACAATCGGGGTGAAAAAATGATCCCGACTGTAGAAGGTGCGGAGAGGAGGAAGAAACCTCCCTCCACATATTATGCGAATGCCCGGCGCTGGCAGCTGCCAGGTATTCGAACTTTGGGGCCATAACAATAGAACCAAAAGAAGTGACAGACGCTCCATTAGAAACTGTCCTTAAATTTCTTAAGGAAACAGGACTAATGGAATGACTAGACTATGGGGGCACAATAAGCATCGCTTAAGTGCACAGGGCACGTACCTACCCCATACGCAATCAATCAATCAATCAATCAATAGTGTCGGTGAAAAAATAGTATTGCTCCTTAGGCAAAAAAATATTCTACCTGTCTGTTAACATTTTTTATACAGGGTGGTCGAACGAGAAGTTTCCACCCGGATTATTTTGAAATTCAGCGATTTATCATGGAAAAGTGAGGTTTTGTGAGCATTGCTCGATTATTTAGTCCCTAAAGGTGCGTATACATTTGCGAGCCGAACGGTTCGCGAACCGCCAATGAACCGTTCGTGACGATCCACCTCCTGTCGGTTTTTTTGACGAACACAAAGGCGTTCGCAGTTCAGATTGAGACGGCGTCGTGTGCAGTTCGTTAATATTTCTTGTGTTCGCGAACCACTTGGGTCTACATATTTATATTTTGTGCCCTTTAATAATTTACCTGCTGCTGATTATAACTTCTTTTTGCACAAACTGTTTGCCATAACTAAAGCCGCATCACTCATAACTAAAATCGCGTAACTTTCTTCGCACGAAGACATGATTACAAGTAGGTTCGCCGAAAGACTGCTGGTGGTTCGCGGTTCGTTCCTTCTTCCCATGGATCTAGTTCAGTTTAGTAGATGTTCGCTGTAAAACTAATTTCAACGAACGGTTCGGCTAGCAAATGTATACGCACCCTAAGAACACATTTCTTACATATTGTGACATTTGTAAAAGTGACATTTGTGACAGCTGACATTTATTAAGTTTTATAGTTTACATACTTAGTTTATTTAGTTTATACACACTAGTTATTAGTAAAGAATTGTATGGAATGACATATTGAATATTCTGGATGTCAAAAGAATTTTCTAGAAATGTAGAAACTATAAATACTGGTGTGGTTGCTAGGAGTGAGTTAGTTATGTTTTGAATGTTACATGGTTAAGACCCACGAGTTGTAGATTGTTAAATAAACGTGTTTGAACAGAAAAGCGAGTAATTTGAAGTGAAATTCGTAACATTTTGGTGACAGCGGTGGGATTAACGAAGAATTTGAAGAGGAAAATTGTATATGGTGAATACGAGGGCAACAAGATACGACGAGGAAACGACGACGATGGATGTGAGTGAGATTCTAAAATTTTTGCAACAAGGAGAAGAAAAGCGACAGCAAGAGGATGAAAAGCGACGACTGGAGGATGAACGACGACGGCAGGAGGACCGTGAGGAGGCAGAAAGGCGAGAGGAAAAGCGACGACAGGAGGACGAACAACGACGACGAAAGGACCGTGAGGAGGCAGAACGACGACGACAGGAGGACCGTGAGGAGGCAGAACGACGACGACAGGAGGACCGTGAGGAGGCAGAAAGGCGAGAGGAAAAGCGACGGCAGGAGGACGAACAGCGACGACAGGAGGACGAACGGCGGCGACAGGAGGACCGTGAGGAGGCAGAAAGGCGAGAGGAACAGCGACGGCAAGAGGACGAACGGCGGCGACAGGAGGACGAACGACGACGACAAGAGGACCGAGACGAGGCGGAGAGGCGTCATCAAGAAATTTGCGAGTCTCAACAAATAATAAACACCAGGTTGAATGCATTTTCTGGGAGGATTGATGGCGTGGAACAGCAGATTGACCAGGTAGGCCAAAAAGTCAATAGAATTGAGAAGGAGTTTCAGGAGAATAGGGAAGAAATCGAAAGAAGACTCGAAAGAAGATTAGAGGACACCAAACGGCAGGTACAAAAAGAAATACTGGAAAAGATAGAAGGGCTGGAGCACCAATTACATCGTACTTCAATAGCCGATTCAGGAGATTGTTCGACCTCACCAGCTACTCCGTTACAACATTCAAGCCTTATGCATACTGAAAGGTCAGTACACAAAATGCTTAAGCCTCCTACGTACGATGGACAGTCATCATTGTCCATGTACCGCAGACAGTTTGAGGCTGCCGCAAAGGCCAACGGATGGACTCCACAAGAAATGGCTACTTCGCTAGTCATATCTCTCAGAGGTCAGGCTTTAGAAATTTTACAGAGCATCCCGGAAGAGCAGCAAAACGATTACGACAGGATTGTAGGCGCGTTAGAAATAAGGTATGGACACAAATATCTCCGTCAAGTTTACCAGTCCCAGATCAAGAGTAGACAGCAAAGAAGCAACGAGTCTCTTCAAGAATATGAAGCTGACATCGAACGACTCATTCATTTGGCATACCCTCAAGCACCCAAAGAATTTCTCGAACAAATTGGCATACAGACTTTTATTGATGGACTAGTAGACACTGAAATGCAGCAAGCTTTGCGGCTTGGCAGACACACCACGATTAGTGATGCACTCGTAGCTGCTTTGGAATTTAAAGCAGCTAAAGAAGCATCGAGGAGCTACAAATCCAGAGTAAGGCAAGTTAAATTCGACGAATGCCAATCACTTCCCGAGACCATGGAGAAAATAATGCGAGCATTGGATGAAATCAAACAGTCGAACTCACCACAAAAGGAAACCAGGCGCTGCTACAACTGTGGAAAAATTGGGCACCTACAGCGTTTTTGCAGGGCTAGGTCAAGGTCCCAGTCAAGAACGAACTCACCAGATCGACAGCCAGATTCGAGATCAAGATCCAGGAGTCCAGACAAGAGAAACTGGAGAGAAGAAAATGGGACGTTGAAGACTTCTCAGCATAGGACTAGTCGTTCCCCAACCCCAGACCGAAAACCTCGTTCCAGATCACCAGCAAGAAATTCGGGAAACGACAATTAGTCGATGCTAGGGGGCGCGTGTCGACTACTTATACTCAATGCCCCAAGATTTCTGTCTCAAAATAAGTAGCGACGAACGAAGCCTGATAGTCCATGGATACTTGGACGATAAATGGTGTTCCTTTGTAATTGACACCGGTGCTACAAGAACTATTCTGCGGCCTGACATTCTGCCAAAATCATCAAAGGAATTATCCAGACATGTGAAATTGGAAACAGCTACTGGAGAATTGATTCCTGTACATGGCGAGCTAAATGTAAAAATTCAACTGGGTTCGAAAATCATGTATCACCGAGTTTTAACAGCCGATATCAGAGACGACTGCATATTAGGACTAGACATACTGAGTAAACATGGTTTTGTCGTGGATGTTAAAAACAAAACTATACAAATTCAAAATGAAGAAATTGTTATGGCCCCCAAACTTCAAGACTACAATAAATCAAGAAGGATCATAGTTGAAGAGGACATCCAAATTCCCCAAGGATCAGAGAACATCATCATTGCAAAATTGGATGGAAATGGTCTGAGTACCGGAATAGTCGAGGCGAGCGAAAGGAACGATGGCTTATTGGTTGCAAGAAGCCTAGTACAAATGAATAACCAAATTCCTGTAAGAATTGCCAACATATCGGACAAGAAGATTATCCTTAAGAAGAATGAAGTATTAGGACGTTGTGAGCCAGTCGAAAGAGTAGTTAAATGCGAGGAAGTTAACCGAGCTCAGTTAAATCAAACAAAGGTACGTGATCCGACTATTGCAGAATCCTTGCTCAAGAATGCTGCCCATCTGGAGCCGGAAGAAGCTAGAAAAGCTAGACAGTTCCTCGAGGGATATCAAGATATCTTTGCCAATGGAAACATCACCGGCAGAACAAGTCTGGTTCAACATCGTATAGACACCGGCAAGAACCCACCGATAAAGCAAGCTCCAAGAAGACTACCATTCGCTAAACAGAATGAAGTTACCGGAATGATCGATAAGATGCTGAAAGAAGGTGTCATCGAGGAATCATCGAGCCCATGGTCTTCACCCGTTGTTTTAGTTACGAAGAAAGATGGCACAACAAGATTCTGTGTGGACTATCGCAAGCTGAACAATGTGACTAGGAAAGACAGTTATCCTCTACCTCGAATCGACGACACCCTGAACACACTTTCGGAGTCGAAATGGTTTTCAACGTTGGACTTAAAGAGTGGCTATTGGCAAGTTGAACTTCATCCAGGTGATAAAGAGAAAACAGCATTCTCTGCTGGTACCGGACTTTATCAGTTTAAAGTTATGCCATTTGGTCTTTGCAATGCACCGGCCACTTTTGAGAGACTGATGGAGTTAGTACTCAGAGGAATGACGTGGAAAACTTGCTTGGTATACCTTGATGACGTCATTGTAATGGGGAAATCATTTGAAGAACATCTTAAAAATTTGGAGGATATCTTCGGTAGATTCAGAAATGCCAACCTACAACTGAATCCAAAGAAATGTTCATTTTTTCAAAAACAAGTAGAATTTCTAGGACACATAGTATCCGCCGACGGAATTCAAACCGACCCCAGGAAGATTTCTGCAATTAAAGAGTGGCCCTGACCAAAAGATAAACATCAAGTAAGGAGTTTTCTTGGACTGTGTACCTACTACAGGAAATTTGTAAAGGACTTCGAAAAAATTGCTAAGCCACTACATCGGCTCACCGAAAATAATGTTACCTTCGATTGGACTCCAGACTGCCAGCAAGCTTTCACAGAACTGAAGAAGCGCCTAACTACAGCACCAGTTTTGGCATACCCTAAACAAGATGGAATGTTTATTTTGGATTGTGATGCCTCCCAACATGGAATTGGATCAGTCTTATCCCAGGTTCAAGACGAAGAAGAAAAAGTTATCGCATATTTCAGCAAGACACTAGGCAAAGCAGAAAGAAATTACTGTGTTACAAGGAAAGAATTACTGGCCATCATCAAATCGTTGGAGCATTTTCACAGTTACCTTTATGGAAGACACTTTTTAATTAGGACAGATCATAACGCCCTGCAGTGGATTATGAATTTTAAGAACCCGGAAGGACAAGTTGCTAGATGGATGGAGAGACTACAACAGTATGATTTCAAAAATAATGCACCGGAGTGGAAAAACCCATGGTAATGCAGACACATTATCAAGAAGACCTTGTTTAGAACAGAAATGCCGCTACTGCCAGAAGATTGAGACTAAAGAATCTTCATACGAGACCTGCAATGAATTGTTAATGGCAACAACGATAGAGGTTGAAGATGAATGGTCCTCGGAGGAATTAAAGAAGAGTCAGAAGAAAGACAGTGACCTGAAATTAATCCGGAACTGGCTAAAGAATGGAGTTCGACCAACTTGGCAGGAAGTTTCCAGATATGGTACGACTATAAAGGGATACTGGGCTCAATGGAGTTCCTTGTCTACGCGATGGCCTACTGCATCGGAAGTGGGAGAGCCCCGATGGAGTATCCGCGGTCTACCAGTTGGTCTTGCCTAAAGCAAGAATCCACCAAGTGCTAGAAGAGCTTCACAGCAGCCCATCCGGAGGACATTTTGGAGTAACCAGGACTTTGGCTCGAGTAAGGGACCGATTTTATTGGGTAAACTGTCGCCGAGACGTCGAAGAATGGTGCAAGAGATGTGATCTGTGCTCTGCCAAAAAGGGACCAAAAACAAGAAGCCGTGGTAAAATGGTGCAGTACTTATCCGGAGCACCATTCGAGAGGGTAGCAGTGGACATTCTTGGACCATTACCTGTAACCGACCGTGGCAATAAGTACTTGATGGTGGTAATGGACTATTTCTCGAAATGGCCCGAAGCAGTACCCTTCCCAATCAAGAAGCAGAAACTGTAGCCGAAGCGTTCATCGAGAATGTCATAGCTAGACATGGAGTGCCCCTCGAACTGCATTCCGATCAAGGAAGAAATTTCGAATCAGAGCTGTGGCAAGAAGTGATGAAAACAATGGGCATCAAGAAAACCCGAACAACTGCGCTTCATCCCCAGTCGAATGGCATGGTTGAACGCCATAACAGAACCATATGCCACTACCTGTCTAAATTCGTGTCTGAAAATCAAAGGGACTGGGACAAATTGGTGCCTCTATTCTTGCTGTCATATCGAAGTTCCCAGCATGAATCAACCACCTACACTCCATCTATGCTGACCTCTGGAAGAGAGATGAAGCTGCCTACTGACCTCATGCTTGGCCGTCCACTGGAAGAAACCGAAGAGCGATCTCTGCCAGAATTTGTGGAGGACTTGCGAAAGAGAATGGACCGGATCCACCGATTTGCCAGGGAGAAGCTGAAAATTCACAGCGACAAAATGAAGCAGCGTCTCGACACTACATCAACAGAGACTGCCTTTAAGCCTGGTGATGCAGTATGGTTGTACGCCCCAAAAAGGACGAAAGGAAAAAGTCCAAAGCTTCAGAGCAACTGGGAAGGTCCGTACACCATAATAAAGAAAATTAACGACCTGGTCTACCGCATCCAATTATCTCCAAGAAGCAAGCCGAAGGTGGTCCATCTGGAGAGACTCGCAAGGTATACAGGACATAATCCACCCGACTGGTTTGTCGTCGAGGATCCACCGCCTAGGACTGAAGACAGTGTTATTCGGGACGAATAACCTTAAAGAGGGGAGCAATGTGACATTTGTAAAAGTGACATTTGTGACAGCTGACATTTATTAAGTTTTATAGTTTACATACTTAGTTTATTTAGTTTATACACACTAGTTATTAGTAAAGAATTGTATGGAATGACATATTGAATATTCTGGATGTCAAAAGAATTTTCTAGAAATGTAGAAACTATAAATACTGGTGTGGTTGCTAGGAGTGAGTTAGTTATGTTTTGAATGTTACATGGTTAAGACCCACGAGTTGTAGATTGTTAAATAAACGTGTTTGAACAGAAAAGCGAGTAATTTGAAGTGAAATTCGTAACAATATGTAAGAAGTGTGTTCTTTATTAACTTCCATACTATACATATGTATATACAGTGTCCCATTATTAAGAGGCAACAGCGAAACTACCTACATATTCTTTAGGTACAAATATTACGGTTTAACTAAATTACTATTTAATTAAATTAGTCTAAAAGTTATTGGTATTTCTATGGTTCACAAAATTTGGTGATGGAGTTTTTTTTTAGGAGAGGAATTTTAAATTGTCAGTCAGTTTCATGTAAATTGTAGATAGCGCGCTCTGCAATATTCTGAATACATGTCGTCAATGGTAGCTGCGATCCGTTGTCGCTAATTACTTTTTAAATAAAATCCTATGTCCATCTTTCTGAAGCAGACATAGACATGTTATATATTTCTGAGAAGAGAAAAATTCAGGGAATCATAATATACAATAATATATAGGGTTCCATTAAAAACAAAAACAAAACGAAACTTTTGTTCAGTTTTATGGTGCCTGACGTTCAATTGTTTTTTCTCACATCGTGTTATAAAAATTTATGCAAAACTATAACTTTTGTCTGAAGAACTATTTCCTAATTTCAATAATAAACTCACAATAACTTGTCAAATTACAAAAACTAACCCTGTACATATGAGTTACTCAATCCAAAAAACCACAATCACCAAATTTTGTGAAAAAATTTTGTATTTTCAAGAAGTTATTTACGGAAATCGAAAATAAAATTGTTACTTAGCACCCTGTATCTTGGTTACCAATAACTTTTGGACTAAGGAAGGTTTGGTTAATCGTAATATACAGGGTTTGTCCGGAAAGTAATGTCAGTGAGATTTGAAAAATGGTTTTTATTGGTTCTATGTGTACAAATCTTTAGAAACTTTCAAAATACATTCCTCCTGCGTCCACACATCGGTTCCAGCGGGTCTTCCACGCATCAAAAGTAGCACTTCAGTCGCTTTCCAGAATCGCCTTTAAAGCGTCGGTGCAAGCCTTCTGAATGTTTTTCACCGACCCAAAATGCTGTCCTTTCATTGGGGTTTTGAGGCGCGGAAACAGAAAAAGTCTGGGGGGAGGCCACATCGGGGCTGTAGGGAGGCTGGGGAACAATGGTGATGCCTGTCTTGACGAGGTAATCGGCCACGAGGAAGCAGGTGTGCGAAGGCGCATTGTCGTGGTGAAGCTTCCAGGATTTTGAGATGCCTGGGCGGACGCGATTCACCCTGCGTTTCAGCCGCTTCAGCACCTCGACGTAAAACTTTCCGGTTACGGTTGTCCCCTTGCGGAACGAACTCATGATGGACCAATCCCCGGCAATCGAAAAAGACAATCAGCATTGTCTTGAAATTTGACCTGGACATCCTGGCTTTCTTGCGGCGAGGGGAGTTCGACGTGTGCCATTCCGCACTTTGCCTCTTCGTCTCCGGATCGTATTCAAAGACCCAACTTTCGTCCCCGGTAATGACGTCATCAAGGAAAGCGGGGTTGTCTTCGCAGGTGTCCAAACGTTCTTGGCAGGTTTCGACGCGCCTCGCTTTTTGATCGTCCGTTAGCACTTTTGGCACGAGCTTCGCGCACACTTATTTTAAATTAAACGGTCACTTAGACGGTCAGTTCGGTTAAATTAGACGGTCAGTGTTCAACAAGTCACGCACACATTTCACATTGTCTTCGGATCTGGAGGTTGATGGCCGTCCAGCGCGGTTCTCGTCGTTGACATCTTCCCGACCTTCTGCGAAGGCCTTGCGCGACCGGAAAATTTGCCTGTCCGAAAGACAATCGACGCCGAAAGCCTTCTTCAACATTGAAATGGTTTCCGCAGCACTCTTCTCCAGTTTCACACAAAACTTGATCGCCTTCCGTTGCTCAAGCGAACGTTGCATTTTTTCTTGCACCGGGTCACTGTAACGACTCTCAAAGAACGAGTGATGCGATCGCTACAACGACCGGTAGCCAATTGACGCTTGTTGGATCTTGTTGCCAGATCCCCCCACCACAATCCCAGCACGTAAAGCGCGGGCTGGCGCGTACAGTCTCGGGAAAAAAATTAACTGACATTACTTTCCGGACAAACCATGTATGTACATATTTAGCCAAAGAATCTGTAGTTCCGCTGTGGCCCCTTAATAATGGGACCTGTACGTATAAGTACAGTTTTTGAGGAAAATGTTATTTTTACTTCCACATCCTCGTAGTGAAATGGAAGTAGAATAATGAAAATGTTTTATTAGATATACCTACACGCTACTGAAAAATAAAGAAAAATAAACGAAGGGTCTTCATTTACAAAACTCACTACGTACACTGTCTTCATTTTATTTTGTCCCACTTTTAAACGGCTGTAGAAATGTTATTTCTTGAGGTAGAAAATTCAGCAAAAAAAAAAGTTTTATGGCACGTTCTACAAAATGTTACAAAATGTCAAATGTCAAATTTATTGATATAACCTTTTTTTCTAATAGAACATGGAAAAGAACCCTGCATATTTTGAGCTACTAGAATAGAACTTTTTTTGGTGATCACGGAGATATACCACATGTATTTTTATTAATTAAGGCATTTTGTTTATGATATTACTATAATATATTAATACCTAATATGTGAAATTATGCGAAATGATTCACCTGTTTCACTTAATAGCATCATACTGATAATATAATAACCATAACCAATGATGATAGTAATAGGTAACAAACGATAAACCCATATTTCTAGATGCTACTAAACATTGCGGGAGTAAAAATGTGATGTAAAAATGTTATCAATTTTGACACAGAATGATAAAAATAAAAGCCACATGTGACATACATATGTACATATCTGTGATCACGATTAAAACTTCTATTCAAATAGTTGAAAATATACAGGGTGTTCCATTGCAAAAAAATAGGTTATGTCATTAAATCTGACATTTAACAGTTTGTAACATTTAAGGTACTATATACTTTGGCATACAACTTTACAAAAAAACTGTATAAGCTGATTTTTCGCTGAATTTTTTTAAATTAAAAAAATAACATTTCTACAGCTATGTATATAAAAGTGGGACAAAATAAAATGAACATTGTACCTACATATTGTAGCTACTATATAATTTTGGCTGTTCTTGATATTTACTGCAACTGATACCAAAAATTACAGTAGGTTAAGTAAATAATAGGTATATATTATTACTATTATATAAATAATAGGTATATATTTATACAAATGTATGAAGGTACCTACCTGGTAGGTACCTACCATTTTAGTGATAAAGCAACATATAACCCGTGAGAGCTAATATTGGCGCCGCAGACGAAAATTTTGAAAATTTTCAAGGTCACGCGTTTTCCTGGCTCTTCAGAATTTCAATGAAAAAATCCATTTACAGAAAAAATACCAACTATCACAAGAATACTTTTTGGAATTTCTAAGGGTGCCAAGGGGGGCCATGGCCCCCATGGCCCCTCCCTGGATCCGCCAGTGATCCCGAGGAAAGAAAACTATCATCCCTACAAATTTCAGCTTGTGCAAGAACTCAACGAAGACGACCCCGACCGGCGACTGCAATTCTGTAAAACTATGATGAATCTTTGTCAAACAAATCCAAATTTACACCAGCAAATACTTTTTTCCGATGAAGCCACGTTTTGTCTAAGCTGCACAGTGAACTGTCAAAATTGCAGGTATTGGAGTCGGACGAATCCTCATTGGATCATCGAAGCACATACTCAACATCCGCAGAAATTAAATGTGTGGGCCGGAATAGTCGCAAACAGAATAATAGGGCCTTTCTTCATTGAAGAAACTCTCACAGAAGAAAGATATCTGGAGTTCTTGCAAAATGATCTAGTTCCAGCGCCTGCAGTAATTTTCCCAAACGAAAATGATCCTGACATTCCAGATAACACACTGGTTTCAGCAAGCCGGAGCACCCTCGCATTATGCGCGCTCAGTTCGTGAATATTTAGACGTAATCTTTCCTTAGAGGTGGATTGGCAGACGAGGACCGATAGAACGGCCCGCGAGATCCCCAGATCTTACACCACTTGATTATTTTTATGGGGTTTTTTAAAAATCAAAAGTTTACTGCAGAAGACCACACAATTTAGCCGAACTACGAGATCGCATTAGAGATGAAATGGGATCAATTACCCCGGAAGTCATTCAGAATGTACAACGAACATGTTTCGAACACTTAATTTAAAATTGTATTTGCTTATTAAATACATTTTCGTTTATTTATTGTGAAAAATATATTTTTATCAAATCTCACTTATTCACACGTCATTTACTCAAAAATGTTGTTATGTAAGGTGGCAACATTTTTATACCGTTAAATCGACAATGAACAGGTCTCTCAAATTAAATAAAAAATAGGGGGTTGCCATTTGAAAAATAAATTGATGACGTAATTACTAAAAAAAAATGACATCTGAAATTAGTAGTTCCCTCAAAAATGTGTGTTTTTATTAAACAAAAACGACCTGTTCGAGGATTTTTTCCAAAAAAATTTTTGTTTCACATTTACTGAATTTATTCCATTCTTTAGGCGCGCACTGTATACATACATAATGTACACATGTGTAATGTTGGTTTCTATAATTTGACAAGTTATTGCATGTTTATTATCGAATTTAGAAAAATGTTCCTCAGACAAAAGTTATAGATTTTCGCATACATTTTTATGATGTGAGAAAAAAACAATTGAACATCAGAAACCATAAAACTGAATCATTGTCGTGTTTTTTTTTTAATTAAACATCCTAAACATTTTTGCATATTCTGATTCCTATAATATTTTCCTTTTCAAAAATATACATGTATACTCGTATGTCTATGTTTGCTTCAGCAGGTCGCGATATATTTCTTATTAAAAATAAATAGGTAAATACATTCAAACTTTTTGTTTTAAACAATTAGAAATAAGTATAAATTAATATTAATGACATATGTATATGTAGCTCAATACTTTTTAAATGACAGTTCTGCTAACGTTCTTCGTTCTTCATTTTTTCCTGGTCCCGTTGTCAATGGTAGCTGTGATTCGTTGTTGCTAACTACTTTTTAAATAAAATATATGTATATATCGCGACCTTCTGAATCAAACAGACATGTTATATATTTTTGAAAAGGGAAGAATTCGAGGAATCAGAATATGCAATAATGTATATAATGTATAGGGTATTCTCTTTAAAAAGAGACGACTTTCAGTTTTAAGATTTTTTGATCAATTGTTTTTTCTCATATAGTGTTATAAAAATGTATGCAAAAATCTGCAACTTTTGTCTGAAGAACTAGGTTTTCTAATTTCAGTCATAAACTCGCAATAACTTGTCAAATTATAGAAACTAAACCTGTACATCATATATTGGTGACATGTATTGATATTTACTGTAATTGGCACCAAAAATTACAGTATGTAATTTAAATAATAGTTGTATTATTACGTTATCAACTCACTTAAAGAGCACTTCAATTTTAAATACATATATAGATATTCAATTGCATTGCATTATTCTATTTTTAGAACGAGTAGGTTAGTCAATACAGCGTGTGTATGCGGTTCAATATGATACGGTTGAAGCCAGTACTTTTCCACTCAATAATAAACTGCGTTCAGCCAGGAGCTCTTGTATGCTTCCTACAGTGTGGAAAATTGTTAAAATTTTTCTTGGAGAACCAAATTATTTAGAAGATATGTTATAACCTCTATTGGTATTGGTTATGTATATCTATTACTAATTTTTTCATTTCATTGAAAATAAGGCTCCAAATTGGGATAGGAACTTTAATTTCATTACCTATTAGTAGCACAAACTTTTTTCCAAAAATTCATAAATTCCTATTTGGTTAAAAAAATTAAATAAACCAGAAATGCTTTATTTATTTATTTTATTGAATCGATAAAAACATAAATTCATTTCACAGTTTTTAGAACACTCTAATACATCAAAATACATAAGTATTGTTGGGCATACGTTATATAATGAAATCATTTATTTTTTTAACAATTTATTGTACATGCAATTCATTAGATATAATATTTAATTAATCCATATAATTTAGAATGTGGAATGTTTAAACAAAATAGAGGGCAGTGTTTTTTTAGTGATAGGTACATAAGAACTAATACAAATTGCTCTTCACTAAAAATGTCCCTCTTCCAAACTTTACATTAATTATAATTATTTATAAACTATTCATCATTAACAAGCAAAGATGTACCTAATCTAAAATATGTACCAATATAAGAAACTCCTTGTATATCCTCCTCTTTTACAGTCTTTCAATTAAAGTCATTTTTAAGCTACCATAGTCCTTACTACCTAATAACAGTCCTTCAAAAATAATAGTGGGATGGTATAATTCTTTGATGGAGTGTAGGTATATGTAGTTACATGCCTCAATACACTTAACAATCAGATATATAACCCAGGCACGATTCGTTTTTTGTTATTTTTGTTTTTGGAGATCAGAAATAAGTAATTTTTATGAGAGTTCTTTGGTAAAATGTATCCATCCCACTACAAAATACCTTACTAAATCGACCGAGCTAGCCTTTACAAAATAACAAATTTAAAGCTATAGAAATAGATAGGTACTATGTACATACATATATATATATTTTTTTTTCTACAATAAAAATGTACTACATATCACAGGCAATATCGTAATTTGCTATACCTGAACATACGTAGTGTAGTCCGGTTAGCTTCGGCCGTAAAACAACGCAGTCATTGACCTAAAGTCGTTCCGATTCACTAGGAGGTGGAGTATATAATCCTTTACAAATCTTTTCCTTCTTCCTTATCTCATGAACTCGTCCTCTCGTTTTCGGAGTCTTTACTTTTCAGAGATCTCTTGAGTTTATCAAGCAACCTGTTATGGAACTTGTTGAGACTTGCTGTTGACCCGTTCTTTGGAGGAGACGAGGAAACGCTTTTAACAGGACTCTGCAGACTACCTTCGCTTGTTCTAGAACTTGCCCTGGAATATTGCCTCGAGGACATGTTAGCTGGCACGGAACGATGAGTAGGCGAGCTGATAAAGTCGGATCCAGGTGATGTTGACAAACTAGGCCCTTCCGACCTACACTCAGACACTTTCCTTGACCGGCAAGAAGTTGGATTCGAACACTCCGACACTCTTCTTGACCGATGAGATTTATAAATATCCCAGTCATTTTTCACCACAGGCATCATAAAAGCCATCGCTGTTTTCGGAATATAAACAATTATCCAGAAAACAAATAAAAAATATTTTGATAAACACCGCCAACGCCGGTTTAAAAATTTTAAACTTCACAGTTATCTCCCTCGTTCACACTATACTTGTCTCACTGTAAATGAGGCTTTTTCTGTGTACAAAACAGTTTTATGTGTATACTCACCGTACTACAAGCAATTTGATTGGGTACCGTGTCGGGGTGGGGGAAAACCGCCTCGTGATTAATTCAAATGACTCGTTTTGATCCCTACGTATTTGAATGCTGATACAAAAAGGTACTTGCTAAATTTCTGCAATTTAAAATATTTGACTATTATGACAGACAATTATTGTCTCTAATTGTATTAAAAGATAATGCAAAATATATTTAATTTCAGTAACATTTCTTGTAGGCATTATAAAATTAAGATCTATGTAGTAGCATGCGAAACAGAAATCTGAAATTATACCAACCCGCTTTTCCTTAAATATCTCAAAGAAGCTGAATGTGTCTATTTTACAATAGATGGCAGCAAAACTCTAATGTATTCGTTTCACAAATGTTTATGTACACTCGACATCCACATATCCGAACTCCAAATTTCCGCTCAGGATATTTCCGAACTTTTTCTCACGATATTTCCGAACTTGTACTTCCACACAACCGAACTTGTCGCTGTCGAATGTCGAATATCGCTGTCGAATCCATATATCTAATACTCCTATATTGCTAGAAGGGTCTGGAGATTGGCGAAATCACCACGGTGCAGACATATATGCGTCTGTCTCTCTCTCGTAACTACTTCGAGTCTTACGCGCATGCCCGAGAATTGAACATCAAGTCACACACAGCCAATTACTCGAGATGCTTGCGCACAACAGCTCAAGTAGTCATGTGCTGTCTCACTTACCCCGTGACACCTCTACCTATGGGAACCAGCAATATAGGAGTATTAGATATATGGTCGAATCAGCCAGAAAAACCCTTTGCGCATGCGCCTTTGTGGTTATCCCGAGGTGAAGGAAGTTTGGAAATGTGCAATTTTGCGGAACGAAAAAAGTTCGGAAATGTGGATGTCGAGTGTACTTAATTATTAGAAAGTAGACCGAATAACATTTTATACAAAATAACAAAATGATTTTTTTCTGTTTGATTTTTCTGTTATGATCAATCTACATTATTTCATGAATTTAGTTTTTTGTTGATACGTTAAATTCATCATAATCCTAAATTCTCATCTCATTGGAAAACACTAGATCCGTATATGTATTACATATATGTATTTTTTGACATTTGACATGCTTTGTTTTTGACATTTTAAAATTTCCTAATCATCTTGAGTTATACTTTTTTAATAATACAAAATGTCCAAAGTAAACGAAGTGTCGGCTTTATACAAGCAGTTAAAATCGGAGTGGAATACGGCCAATCCAAATTTAAGCAAATGTGAAAAGCTTTTATCCGATTTAAAAGTAAGATTCTTTTATTTTACATATTTGCAGATTGTATTAAGTATTATAAATATTTTAGCTTGAACTTACAAATTTAATGTTTCTCCCAACATCTAATGCTACGGCTTCTAAACAAGAATTACTCCTAGCTAGAGATGTGTTAGAAATTGGAGTTCAATGGAGTATTGCTGCCAATAACATACCAGCGTTTGAAAGATACATTGCTCAATTAAAATGTTACTATTTTGACTACAAGAAACAGCTTCCTGAATCATCATTTAAATACCAACTTCTTGGTTTAAATCTCCTGTTCCTTTTATCACAAAACCGTGTTGCAGAATTTCATACGGAATTAGAACTTCTACCTGCCGATCACATTCAAAACGATGTTTACATCAGGCATCCATTGTCAATTGAACAATATTTAATGGAGGGTAGTTATAACAAGGTAGGGTATTAAAAGATTGTGTTTCATCTCCATAAAATGGCTTTCACATTCCATTACATTTTCCATTCATTTGCCAAATCTATGTGAATATCGTCTACATATTCCTCTAGGATGAATGAGGCAAACATTATTTTTTTGGTTAACAGGTACCATCCTGTTAAAAAAAAAGTGTACGAGATGTCATTTAAAAAAAAGTTGTGGGTGGCACTACAGTGCGGCTTTACCGGCGGCCGCATTTTTATTGCTGGGTAATACAATTCCTACACTACATTGACATTGCTTTCGTTGCACTCCGATATATTTATTCATAGAGGAGTTATACCTTGTAAACACAAATTTTGAAAACCGTGTATTTAAAGTTTATTGGTTCGTTTGTAATTACAATTTGGTTTTTCAAAAGATTAATGAATAAAATTTGTACTGATTGATTTTTTCTTTTGTATTTTTAGATTTTCTTAGCTAAAGGTAACGTTCCAGCTAAAAGTTATAATTTTTTCATGGATATATTATTGGACACCATTAGAGGCGAAATAGCTGTATGCCTTGAAAAAGCATACGAAAAAATTTCATTAAGGGACGTCGCTAGAATGTTGTACTTACCTAATGAAGAAGCTGCAAAAACATTTGCAACAAAGGTAATGCAGCAAATAAAGCATCAGTTAATTAATCTACATTTATTATTTAGTTTTAATCGGGTGGATTTACGTGATATGCAAATACGAATAGTTTTAAATGTATTTGTAACAATACTAAATTGATGTATTTAAATAAATATTTTATTTCAGAATAAGAAATGGAAGTTGGGTAAAGATAATTTTTTCCACTTCACTCCAGAAGTTAAGAAGACGCATGAACCAATACCTTCATTTGAACTTGCACAACAGGCAGTTGAATATGCTAAAGAGTTAGAAATGATTGTATAATTTAATTTGTATTTATAACCTTATCTTTAAATGTATTCATAATTTTTATATCCATCCAAAATAAATATGCCCATAAAATCACCACGACGAAAGAAACGCAATGTTTTTAAATGTGTTTCTTTAAGAAGTATAAAGACAAGGCAAAATATGTATGCTGGTGTTTTCAATATTTTTTTTAAACAAGCTTTTATATAAAAGCTCTAAAAAGAAGAAAATAAACTTTAAATTGAATCAAACCCATCAATTTATTACATTACACAATTTATATGATATTAAAGCTTGTCACGAGATACTTGTGTAAATAAACAAGAATGAAATAATTATGTAACTTGATCTTGACATAAGAACTAGAAAAAAAAGTATGTATTTTATAAAATAGGTAAATACATCTACACAAGTAAATCTCGTGACAAGCTTTAATGTCGTATAAATTGTATAATGTAATAAATTGATGGGTTTGATTCAATTTAAAATTTATTTTCTTCTTTTTTAGAGCATTTAAATAAAAGCTTGTTTAAAACATAGTTTTTATTATTTTTCTTATTTCTTCTCAGCAAACCCTTTCATTTTATACCCATATCATGGGAGTGCGCAAAAAATAACTAATCCGCCATATTGGATTTAGAGTAAATACATTTTATTTTCTTATTCCTTCTCAGCAAATCCTTTCATTTGATACCCATATCATGGGAGTGCACAAAAAATAACTAGTCCGCCATTTTGAGCGGTCCGCCATATTGGATTTAGAGTAAATTCATTTTATTTTCTTATTTCTTCTCAGCAAACCCTTTCATTTGATACCCACATCATGGAAGTGCACAAAAAATAACTAGTCCGCCATATTGGATTTAGAGTAAATTCATTTTATTTTCTTATTTCTTCTCAGCAAACCCTTTCATTCGATACCCATATCATCACAAAACATATAGGACATCACGACCCCGCTAAGTCTTACTGTTTAGCCGGGCAGTAGTGCACCATCTCCTCGAAGGGTTGAACGCAGACGTTAATTTATTCGTATTCTTCTTAGCAAACCCTTTCATTTGATATCCATATCATGGGAGTGCACAAAAAACTAGTCCGCCAACTTGAGCGGCCGCCATATTGGATTAGAGTAAATCCATTTTATTTTCTTATTTCTTCTCCGCACCCTCCTTCTTGTTTCCCCCCCCTTGGGGGGGGGGGGAAAAAAAAAAGTCCGCCATCGTAGACCGCCCGTCATTTTGAATTTAGAATGACATAACTTAGCTAACCGTGCATTGTCATCCAAACTAAACGTGAATGCAAAATTTAATCTCAATCAGTTGAGGATAACTATTTTAAAATTCAGTTGCAAGATTTGACCCGAACACACATACATTGCAGGTTAAATAAAAGTTTGTAATTAAAATAAATATAAATGAAATCGCCACAAACCATGTGCTACATACAGGCGAAAGTACATATTCAGAATCACGTGATTTTTACACACTGACATGTCCTTCCACAGCAATTTAGATAGTTAGTCATAGCATAAATATGTTTTTTTTTTTCAAGAATAATACATTTTTTTTGGATCAGAAATAAAAACTTGTCCCATTAGTTCAAATTTACTCGCATTAACTCTCAAAAACTCGCCAATACCTAATACATGTGGTACTAGATTAAAAAGACATGGATTCTATGATAATACTCTTGTGATAATCTGTGCTGGCAAAAAAATATGCCTAAGCCAATGCAATCTGTGTTCTGCAAACAAAAATAATAACCAGGAAGATATAGACTGAATAAACATACAAATTCTTTAATAAATTTATATTACTAAAGAAATTTTTACAGTAAAAAAATTATTACAATGTACAATCAAAATTTCTCCATTTCTTAGAGAATTCCAACACTCTCTTACTCTGCTCACCAAAGTTCTGTTTTTTAGGGTTCCTCCATTTACTGTGATGCAAATCTAACATTCCTCCAATAATTTCTTGTGCGAAATTGGATGGAAAAAACTGTTCATCCTCAATCACATGTGCATATCCGTCTTCCATACCAAACGAAACAGTAAAATATGGTAATCCATTTGGAACAGCCTTTCTTACATCCCGTCCCTTCAAAGAAATCAATTTTTTGTTTTGAGCCCATTCTGTCTCTGATTCATCAATTGCCTTTTTGAAGTAAATAGGTGCCTCAGCTCCATCTTCTTTTAGTATAGGAACACACTCGATAGACATGTGAGGAAAACGATGTAAAAACATAGCAGTTTCGAAAAGATCACATCTTTCCCGTCATCTCTAAAAAGATTTACCAAAGATTTCCTTATATTAAGAATTTCTGTCCATTCATTTTCATCCAATTGTGTTGTGCATGGAACATGCCGAATGGAAATAATTAAACAATGACCCTCGGTTAATGGCTCAAATGCAGGAAGAGCAAGATACATGGTTTCTCCCATAGAAATCATTAGGTGTTTTAACATTAATTCAGACTGTATACATTTGCCACAGTTGTCCAAACTTTTATTAATCCTCTCATTTTCATTTATGGCTCGAGCTTTAGTCTTTGAGTCAATTTTAATATCGGACTCCTTTTTTCTAATATTATCTGTAAATACATCATCCAAATCATCATGTTTGCTTACTTTATTTATCATATTTACAAATTCAGTGTTCTGATCTTGCACTGAATTGTATTTTTTCATTTTCAAACATTTGTTTCAGGGAATACTTGTCATCATTTGCAAAATATCGTATTCTCTGTCCATCCCTATGTGTTTCTAGGTTTTTCTTTCTTTTGTGACATCCTGATGATTCCCCATAGTCCACACCACTCTGAATAGGTTGAGTTCGACCTTTTGAATCAGTATGAGTAAGTAATACGACATCTTCTTCTAAGTTATTTGAAGTTATATTTTTACGAGAATTTCTTGCATTTTCCAATTTATCTTTTAGCTCATTTATGAGTTTTTTGTTGCCCATTATCTCTGCTTTTACCAATTTTGCAGCTAACTGGTTTAGTTCTGTTTCTGATAAATTTTCTTCTGCTTTACAACCACCTCCTTTTGACTCGTCTTCTTCTACTGAACTTATAGTATGAGTTACTGTATTTTTTTTCCAATTTTGTATTTTATTGCTATCTTTTCTATAATTATAAACTTCTACATTATCTTCAAAATCTTTTGGTCTTTTAAATTTGGGCAGGCCATCACCTCCATCTCTCCAATAGGGATTTAACTCTTTTGAACATAATCTTGGATTATATTGTTGCTGTTGTCTTTCCAACTGTTTCTGTTCTTCTCGTTTTTGTTTGCGATCACTATTTGACATGGTCAAAAATGAGGTGGGCAAATTCATCCAGTCATCTCTTTTGTCATCATTTGTAGTTTTATCTGTACAAATGTTTTGCTTCTTTTTGCATTATTATCATTTTTATATACTTTTTTACTTAGCTTATCTTCTTCTTCACTTAGATCATAGTTCCTTTTTGATTTCTTACTTTTAATTATTTCTTCCTCAGATGATGAACTGTTTCCAACTTTTTTTTCCACCCATTCATCCTCTGAGCTTGAACTTGTTTCATACTTTCTTTTGTGCTTTTTGTTTTTATCGTTCCTATGCTTCTTACGTTTTTCTCTGTGTTTTCCCTATATAAGAAATATGTATATTATGTATATGTATGGTTATAAGTAGTTATGTGGCTAGTTTATAAAGTAACTACTGGTGATTCTAGCAGAATATTGCTTGTTCAGTAAGATAGTCATTTCAGATGGAAGTTCAAATGTTATCTAGCTGGTGACTACTCAAGACTGAAGTACAAACCCGAGAGAACGTATACACAATAACATTTGTTTTTGACTAATTTATAAACTACTTCTAGGGTTTGGTTAAAGCATAAACTTAATATATGGTACCCACATAAAAAAATGTTTTATTTCGTGTGATGTAAGTAAACAACGAAAATATTATTTATTTTATAAATTAGTTAATGAAAGAGTTTTATGCTGTATTCAAACCTAACGGGTAGTTTAAAAACTAACCAAAAGCGATTGTTATTGAGTAAACTTTCTCTTAGGTTGTAACAGTTTGTACTTCAGCCACCAGCCACTATTCTTGGTTAGTTTCCATACCATCTGGATAATATATGTGTCAACTAATCAAATTCGCAACTATTTCAGTGAAAAAGCAATATTCTGTTAAAATAACTAGTCGTTTGGTTAGTTTATATACTATCTAACTAGTTCATAAACTAGCCAAGTATAACTACTTAACTACAGTAATCATAACAATTGGTACATAAAATGCGAAAAATAAAACATTACTGAAACTCACCATATTTAGTATACTGTCATAGAATAGAACCAGAATATGCAATATGAAATTATGTTGATCCGTAACGACGTAAATAAAACCGAATGATTACTAAAATATACCGTGGCACAACTTTCATAACATCACAAATTTCTATATAAGCCAAATGCCATAAATGATACATGTAAACGTTGTATGTGATGTAAACAAACAACAAACATTCTGAAAAAGTGTTAAAAAATATTTGTCAAAAGTTAAATTTTAAAGTAAATAAAACCTTTCCGTTTCTATCTAATGTATGAGGTTAAGTTCGCAAACCTAGTCGTAGAAGAATAGAAACTAATGCGTATTTTCTTTTGGTTAACGAATATCTGTGTTTCTTTTATCTGGGATTTAATTTAATTTTGAGTTTGGTGAAGTGATATTAACTGAAATAGAAATTGAAACGAGGAAACATGTAAAATGAAATTGGGATGACTTTCTTAATTTAAACGAAATAGAAAAGAATGTAAATTATAAGAGAAAGATGCAAATCCAATCACTACGATAATTGAGGACCCTGCTGCAAGAACAATGCAGCTCCATTTTCAACGGGTGACGAGGTTAGCTGCTTAGCGATAAAAATATTAGGCGTTATTTAACGCAAATATCACACATCTCAGTGCATGGAGTATACATACTGACATATGCTGAGCTGCGTCAACTTTGCGTTAAATAACGTCTAATATTTTTATCGAAATTATAAGCAGCTAACCTCGTCACGCGTTTAAAATGGAGCTGCATCGTTCTTGCAGCAAGCTCCTCAATTATGATATATTTTCACACAAAATATTCGTTATATTTCTTAACCAATCAGACGAAACCTTTTTGAATCATTCCTGCTTCTGATTGGTTATAATTGTCAACAGTCGAGCATTCAAGTCAAAATAAATTAAACCGATTCTATTCAGATGTTTTGTGAAACCGACCAATAAATATTTTGAATATTTTATTTTAACACCGCACCGTAATTTCTGTGTCAAACGAGAAAACAAATAATATATATGTTACCGTCACCTGTGGTCTGCTAATTTCTAATTCTCATTAGTCAATTGGGAGGGGTTTATTGAAATTTTAGTAAAATTTTCAAGTAATCAAGATACACACAATATTACGAAGATAATACAAAAATAGGCCTTACTTTCCGTTTTTGGCGCAGTAAGATGGATCGAGATGCAGTTTTTTGCATTCGATTTCAAAAATTATTTAGAAAAAAATGTTACCACTTTTCATTCTGTACAAATGGGTTATATGCACCGGTGCATAAGAAAAATGCATTTTCAAAAGTAAAGAAAAATTTTAAAATCGGTAAATAATGCCGGAAACGGGCCCAATTTTACAACTCGGAGGTTTTCGGGGTCGCTGAACACGATGCCGACATCGGTGAACACCCTCGATGCACCTGGCGCCCAGGATCGACGATATCCACGTCATCTACAGGAATTCCTTTATAATACTCGCCGAAAACGAACGAAACTAATTACTTGGGGGTTTTCCCATTTCCCATTTGTACATAAAAACGGAAAGTGCAGGAGGGATTTTCCGAACCAAATTTCAGTCCCGAAACAAGGTAATGTTTGGTTTGGCCCGCCAAAAAAACGGAAATTTTCCGGTTAAAAACCAAGGGGCGGGGGCCCCTTTTTCCGGGGCAAAAAAACCCACCAATTACCCCCCCAATATAAAAAAAAGGAGGGGGGGGGGGGGGGGGGGGGGAAAAAAAAACACCCAAAACACACCCCCCAAAAAATAAAAACAAAAAAAAAAAAAATATATATTTTTTTGGGGGGGGGAGGTGATATTTATTTATATTTTTTTTTTTTTTTTGGGGGCGGCCCCCCCCCCCCCCCGGCCCCCCCCCAAACCCCCCCCAAAAAAAAAAAAGGGGGGGGCCCCCCCCCCCCCCCCCCCCCACGGGAAGGGGAAAAAATATATTATTATAATAATATTTTATATTCCCCCCCCCCACAACCCCCCCCAAAAAACCCCCCCCCCCCAATTTTTTCCCTGGTTGCCCCCCAAAAAACACCCCCCCAAAAAAAAACCGGGGGTATTCTATGGGGGGGGGGGGGGGACCGAAAAAAAAAAAACAAAAACCAAAACCCAAAAAAGGGAGAAAAAAAGAGGGGGGGGGCGGGCCCCAAAGTGCAGTGCTTCGTTTCTTCGACTATAACGTGAATTATCGAATGCTGAATGTATCGATACTAAATATCGATGTATTTCAAGCGTATTATCGATACTCCGATATATCGATGCAGTATCGCCCATCTCTACCGCAGTAGCCTACCGCGCCGAGCCTAGGCACGTTCGAAGCGCTAGTGATGGGAATCGAAAGCAAAAATATCGATACTCGGTATTGCAAGTATTTTGAATTTTTCGATACCCGGGTATCGATACACATTCAAAATTAATCGATATATTGGTAATCAAATGAATACTTTCCAAAATTTGAACATTTAGAATCATTTAATGTGAATATAAAGCTAAAAAAAATATTTGATGAGCAGGAAAATAATCCAAATTTTAACGAACGATCTATTTTTATTTTTTTATTATTTATTAAAAAGGATAAAAGAATTGCTCTGGAATACATTCTAAATAAATTAAAACTTCCAATTTCTCTTAACATCAAGCGAGATCAACAAAAATAAAAATACCCATTTCTTTGGTTTTGATCAATAACATAAATTTAAAAAAAAACATTTCGATTAATCGTACACATAAAAAAAAAGAAAAGTAAACACTATAGAAAGAATGGTAAACTGACTCTCGAAAAAGATTGTTTTCATTCAATGTTTACTGTTTTAATGGTAAAAATTGAATGAAAACTCCCTCCATCGTCATACTATTATTATTTATTGATGCTTCCATATATTTTTTCCGTGCATCACAAATAGTGTCCCTAATAATAAGCGTTTTCTCATTTTGCTAAAAATGGAATAATTTTTTTATAAACAAGTTTTTCTAACAGTTTTTCAAAAACTAACACACATATAAAGTTATAATAACAGTTTTTTTGCAAATGTATTTCACTCATTTTGAGTGAAAATTCCAAATTTCTTCAGATCGTTGCTAAAAAACCAACCATTTTACCATTAGCAGAAAAGTGTACAGAGAGTTAGGTTAAGAGATGGCCTGTGCTGTATACACAGATTCTTGCCAACATTAAAGCAAAGAAAGAGAGTTAGGTTAGGTTAAACACTTACTTGATGTTCATCGAAGTTTTTGCAAAAAAATCCCGCAACAAACAACAGAAATTCACTCTTGTACGATTGTTTTGGCAACTAACAACACAGGGCGAACACGCGTTTTTTTACCGGGTAAAAATTTTCCGATACTTATTCGGTATCGCAACGAAAATATCGATATTTTAGAATATCGCTCGAGAGAATTATCGATGCCAAAAACTCGATGTATTACAAACGAGGTATCGATACTTCGATATATCGGATCGGTATCGCCCATCCCTACGAAGCGCTAACTGGCGGCTGTCAGATTTTGACCCGTCACCAACAACGGAATTCGGTTTCCTTAAATTCTAGTCTTGATATATACACTCGAAGCCCCTCTTAATTCACAAAATCCGTGCATCATCACCTCGCTTAAGTAGCGAAATTTAGTCTCGCTTAAGTCGCGATCATAACGTCAACTTTTTCGTGTTTTAGCTGCAAATAGAAATGTTTAGAGATATACCACTGCACTTGTTATAACGAAAAATGAGCCAACTGAACAAAAAAATAAACGTAAGTATACCCAGTCGTGCATGACAAAGTTCAATTTTCCACTTTAATGAATATTTTAAAGGTTAAATATTTTTTAAAAGACACCTAACCTATTTTAAAGGTTAGGTGTCCATCAATCATTTTTTTCAAGAAAATTGTATTCATGCGAGAATCCAATTTCCAAACGTAGTTCTAAAACTTTTACAGGCGGCGACTTAAAGCCTGGTTCTCAAAGCTTCGTCGTGTCGTTGGCGACACATCGCCGACCAATAAAAACGTTTTATTTAATTTCCCCTACATCCCACAAAGTTTATTTTACTGTCGCTGCGACTGCCGTGTGTAGTTGAATTATTTCAACTACACACTCTGTCGCGAGTCGCTCTTCTTACTTTGTTTATGTAAATGGCCATTTTTTCATGGTTTCGGCGTGACAAATAAGTACTTCGGCTGTACTTCCGTATACGGACTATGTCCAAATCGTTTGAAATTTGAAATAAGGGGGTTTTCTGGTGTGCTGAGTACGAATCTGCGTATAAAAATATCTGCAATTGCCCACAAGTGTCCGTAAGTGCCCACAAGTAAGGTTAAAATGCGTCAAAATCGCTAAATGAAAGTGTTGGATCTCGCTTATCAGTATGGATTTCAGTATTCGGCGCTATGTATTTTTTTATTAAAGAAATCAAAGTTGCTTCGGCTCTCTTATTCTCTGGGCAAATTTCGATCCTGTATTTTTCTGGTTCTCCGCGTACGATGATTCCGAGAAGCCATGATCCTTCAACAAATCGTCCACGTTCGTACTTTCGACGTCCACTTTTACACTCGTCAATCTCAACAATAACACCCTCACCTACAATTTGGCCTTCCCCGACAAAACTATTAGTAGTTCATTGAAAAAATTTAGTTTTCAAATTAATCATTTCAAATGCCACATAGGAGATGGTATACACCAATATTACAATTTAAAACTTCCACCCTCGATATCTCGAAAACCAAGCGAGATATTGACTTTTTTACAAGAATTAAAAAATGTTTATTTTGGCCTGTTCTATACGAATATACAACCGTAAAAAATCGTAATCGTAATTACCTTACTTGTATGCTCTTCGAGGCATTTACGGACACTTTCGGGCACTTGCGGGTATTTTCATACGCAGATTCGTGCTCAGCATACCAAAAAACATCCCTAGACCAAATTTCAAGCGATTTGAAAATAGTCCGTATACGGAAATATATCCAGAACTTCCACAAATACAAACTGTCTATTTAGATGTTTTGTGACAAACTGAAATACACAAAACATATAGCATTTTTCAATAGAATGTTTCAAATTCAAACTGTTGTATTCCGTGTCGCGGCTACTGCAAGTAATAATAAACATTTAGGTAGTGGGGGAAATGTCGCCGCGACATGACGAAGCTCTGAGAACCAGGCTTTAACGGGGACGGTTTCGCGACATAATAGGGGGAAACGTGGTGAAATAAGAGAGGAAGTGAATTAAGCGAAGGTGAATTAAGAGGGGTTCGAGTGTATGTACAAATTTTAACATTTGCTCATTGCTTTCAGCTATCCATTCAAAGCAACGTATTTTAGTGCTTAAATAGCGATAGTCTAGTGGCTCTCGTGGCTAGGTTACCGCTTGCACGGTTGAACGCGCCCATTGTAACCTTGGACCGTCAAAATGGGCCTTTTTTATTAGACGTCAAACATCGATGACGTCGAACATCAACATTTACGATGGCTACCGACTCTGACATTTCTGATATTTCCAAAAAAGTTGATAGTATATCGGTGCAGAAGGAAAATAAGAAAAGGAATGAAAATAACTTAATCAACGAATCATCGGAATATGGTTTACCGCTTGCAGAAGTTTACAAACTAGCATTTAATTTTTATAAAGGTTAGTCGGTAGTTAAGCCTTCTATAAAGCGATTAATTTTTTGTTTTTTTAGAAAAAGAAGGTAAAGCTGTACACTTCAGTTACGAAGATAAATTACAATTGGTAGCGTTTTCCCAGCAAGTTCTCCATGGTCCCTATTCTGAAGCAATACAGAAATTGCCTCCGTTAGGTACTTTAGATGTAGTCGGCCGAGATAGACGTCTGGCATGGCAGAAATTGGGTCAACTTTCACGCGATCAAGCTCGCGCTGGATTTGTAGAACTGCTTAGTAGACGATGTTCTTTATTTTCTGCTTATGTAGAGGCACACAGGAGGGAGAAACAAGAACAAGAGAGAAGAGCGTAAGTGGTTTATTGATAATAAAATGTACTGGGCTAGAATTTATCTGTTAATAACTTTTTCATATTATCAACCACATAATCATGTAAAACTCATATATTGTTATTAATGTTCTCCAGTTCACAAACATAGTTATCTAAATAAAATCAAGAAGTACAATAGAAATAGTAGGTACTTACCTTAAGAAACATCTTCAATAAGTTATCATCCCTCTTGATGGCAACTTGACCACGAAATGTATCACTCAGCAGAGTATTGATTTAACCAAAGTCCTGCATGATTTGTAAAATGATACCTCTAAAAGGTCTAAACAAATAAATCAACATTTATTAAGGTGAGACTGAAAAGCATAAGTCAAAAATTATGTAATGGGCTCCATATGCTTCGGTTATATTTACACGATTGAGACCCTATGGTTAAAACAATATAAATTGAACCGGCACATGTATATCCTCTTACATTTCGGTTTTCCATTCAATTTAAATCACAAACAGACCGAAGTTTCTTCAAAAATACCTTCTGGCAGTGGCGGTGGTTATCGAAAAAATGTAAGCGTAAGAAAAAATGTTTGTGGAAATGGAGATGGTTATCTCATACAAATCTATTAACTGATCTACGTGTTGAACCCGGTGATTAGTATAACTATTTAGATATACCTGGATAAAGGGATGTATTTGGAATTACTTCTTGTAACATCTTTAACCGTTTGCCAAAATATACCCTTAAAAGAAGCTATAAGTCCTGCTTTTGCTGATAATAAATGTTGTGACCGACATGTATGGCGCCTTTAAGCCAAGGTACACACTATAAGATTTTAAATATTCCTGTTAATAAACTCGTGTGTGGCGACAAGCTTGCAACAAGGTTGAAACACCATGATGTGTTGATTGTAGCAAGCTTGGAACAGCATAATGCACCGCATGCTGCACCGGCCAAGTAATTTACGTAACTCGTAATTTAAGTCGGGGTATTACTGTTTAGTATACAGTGTGTCCTGTTTTTCAAAATCTACTCTAGTTTCTCTGTTACTAATATGCGATTTTCTTGAATTTTAGATGATAAGTGTATGTTGGAAAAATGTTGGGCATTGTATCATTGTAAATTTTGTTTTAGGGATTGTATTGTTTTAGGGAGAGGAAAGAGGGTCGATTTTTGGAGAAAGTATATTAGGGCTTATTCTAAATAATTTGTATTGTTAAATTTAGATTCAGCTTCTCCAAAAACCCATTTATCCCTTTTGTGAATATCTTGAAAACTGAGTAACATTAAAAAAGAAAAACTTGATTATTTCATTAACAAATAACATTAGTAACATTCGAAAATGTAGTTTTTTTTTTTAATTCTGAGCTGTTTAACACATTCACGACGATGCTTACCGAGTCCTATATCCAACTTTTGTCGACAACGGCATAAAAATCTGAGATATCTCTGTAACTTACGGAAGTCACAATTTCTTTATTTTTTAACAGATGACGCTCTTGTTGGTAGCAATGCGCATCAAACACTTTCATTTCATCCTCCATAATTTTTTTCCTCCAATTATTCAATTTTCCTTTTAATCAAAAAATTATATTTTGTTACAATGAACATTCTACTTCTACTGTCAAATGTTTTTGAAATCAGTCGCATTAGTCTTCCGTAATCCGTTTCTGTTGCTGTCGTTATCGCTGAATTAATTAAATCAAGGGAAAAGGTCACTTAAAAAGTTCACATTTTTAGAAATTCGGGTAGAAAAATTCGTGTAGAAAATTGGGAAAAACAGTTTTTGGGTAAGATAATCCTTGGGAATTTTGGCTTGGGAAATGTGTACCCCAATAAAAAATAATAAGTCTCGAGGTTCCTTCAAGTCCCCGACGTCACTATACGTTAGATTAGACATGCTATGTTCGGGTCCCCAGAGACACATATTGTATATTAGTGATACTCTCAAAAACAGTTCCGCCTTGAACGTGTTAAGATATCACTTTCCAATTCAATACAGTATGTCAAATTAGGGTAGATTTATGAAAAGCTGGACACACTGTATATTAATAAGATTACTTAATGTCATTAACATTATTATAGATCAATAATGCCACTTTAAATGAGCCTTTATTATAATTATTTTCAGAAAGGAAGAAGAATCACGTAGGATTATTGAGGAAGAGGAGAGATTAAAAAAGATAGAAGAAGAAAAATTTGTCCAAGAGCAATTATTAAAACAAGAAGCTATTAAACGACAAATTCAACAAGCACTAAATGAACAAACTTATGACCAGTTTAGAAAATATGCTGAACAACAATATCCAGGTACCATTTAGTGATTACCAATATTTATTCCTCTCACAATTTTCAACCTAACAAAAAAAAGTAATTAAACCTAACACTCGTTACTCAAAATTCTCTAGTATTTACAGCAGGGACCCACCCGGAGTTGTTATTGGAAAATGTGTAAATGGCAGATATAATTCCAGTCAAGTAATTTTTTTTTTTTTGAAAACTATAAAAAAGTTTTTTATTTTTAATATTTAAACAAATTGGTTTAAGAAATGTTTTTTTAATAACATATGTAATATGCATTTAAAATTTACTAAAACAATAAACAAATTATTATTGTTTACGTTACATATGTTAACTTAGCTTTTTAGAAGTATATTAAACATCTGAATCTTACAATCATAGAAATTGGAACATTTTTATTTTTATTTTTTAAGTCTTGAATTATAAAACATATTTTTAATGTTTTGTTGTAACTTTTAAAATCTTGTAATTGCATTCGGTTTATAAGAAAGTACAAATATCATTTTATTAGGTGACCCTGAAAAACAAGGAAATTTAATAAAACAGCTGCAAGAGCAACATTATATACAGTATATGCAACAACTGCAAGCAGCTCAAAAAGGAGCCGTTGAGAATCAAATCGATTCTGATAATTGTGATAAAGAAATAACGGAAGAAAATGTAAGTATGAATAAAGCTTTTCAAATAGACACTTTAAGTTCACTTATTTTTTTTTTTTACTTTTATAAATCCGCCTTGGACTTGGAACATTTGTACATTGTACATATATTATATAATCATACCGAGAGAATATATATAGAAGTTTTGCGTTTGACTCAGGTTTTTCAACTAAGCCAAGTCAGAAACAATAATTTACATTGGTGATGAAGATGTAAATAAATTTACTTCTACATGAGTCTTGAGAGGGATTTGACAGTTTTTAGCCATTTTCATGTTGTGAACTACAATTTTTACATACACAATACATACATATATAGTGTATATAGATGGTATTGCCCTTGAACCATTTTAATTCTGTACAATTATATTAGAAAATTATTATCTTATATAATTTTATAGAATTATGGTTCTTTAGTCACACTCATAGGTATGTAACTGTGGTTAAACTATGTTAACTGTCTGGAAGACAAAGGTTTAGAGGTGGGCAACTGGTAATATAACTTTTGGGTTAGAAAACTATTATGTACTTCACATAACATATACATAGATCATTCAATTCAATTTATTGTGTTTATTCAATTATTTCAAAATATGGTATATTAACATTTGTGCACGTTATTTATGATTATCAGTAGTAGAAAAATAGTAAAGTTGTAAATGAACATGTACTTTCTAGACTACGCAAGATGTAAACAGTTCTAATGAACCGAATCAAGACGCAGAAGAAGTAGAAGACTTAGGATTAGTTGCTGCTAGCATGTGGACTAGATCAGATGTTGATGTGTTTAAGCAAAGCGTATCCCAAGGAGAAGGAGATGGGGTTGTTAGGGTTGGTCATGGAGAAACTGTGACTGTGAGGGTACCCACACATCCACATGGATCGAGATTATTTTGGGAATTTGCGACGGATCACTATGACATAGGTAAGATTTAGGCATTGGCAAAAAAAAATAAAAAAAAATTGACGTATAACATAATATTTTTTTTGTTAATTGTTGTGTACCTATTATTTGCTGATCTAAACATTTTCTTTTGCTGTTTTGTTTTTGTTTGAGCTTTTTCTGTTCTGTAATTTCTGTAGTGATTTTAATTTTCTCGAAAATTACAATAGGGAAAATTTTCCCTAATTTACTGGAAATCATCATCGGAAAAAATAGTTTCAAAAATGACGACTCCTTTCAGGTAATTTTTCATAACCAGTTGTAGGTGTAAATCAAATGTAAGTAAACCATGGATATATAGAGAACTGTCGAAACTCGAAACTGACATTATCCAATAGGATTATCGCTAACCATATTATAACAAAACCTAGTCACTATTTTACTATCTATTAACATTGGAAGGATGCAATCTGTATATCGAACTAAAGCCTATAAATATCTCATTCGACACAAGATATCAAATGCACCTATGATTTAATCTAGAAGTTATTCACATTTTTCTATTTTTGTATTTTAAAATTGTAACATTGTAAAATTAGTGGATATTTTAAACTTGTGTAGTACCACTACGTACAAGAAGTACCCGGAAATTTAAAAAAAAAAAAGTACATAAATCGTTATTTATTCATCAAAATTTAGTTTGTCCCCTTCAAGGTAGGCTTTATCAAGTGCAACACAGCTATGCCAACATTTAACCCAATTCTCCATACACCGCTCATAGGCTGCCGAAAGTATTGCCTCCAGCTCCTTCAATGAATTTTGTTTGATGGCCTCTATCGTTTCAAAGAGGTGACCCAGTAGTGGCAATTTTAATTTTGGAAATAGAAAAAAATCACATGGAGCCATATCCGGTGAATATGGTGGTGGTCGATCGTATTTATTGAGTTTTTGGCCTTATATTCGGTCAGAATCATAGCTTGGTGAGATGGCGCATTGTCGTCGTGCAAAATCCAAAAATTTTCCTTCTACAATTCTGGACGTTTCCGACGCATACTTTGCGCAAATGACGAGATAATACTCCTTATTAACCGTCTGTCCTTCCAAAGGAATTGGAATGTACCACGCCTCGATAATCAGAAAAACCGTCAGCATCACCTTCACTTTCGACCGACTTTGGCGCGGGTTTTCGATTTCGGCTCATAATCATAGCGCCATTCCGATGATTGATGACTTGTTTGCATGTCGTACTCGTAGAGCCATGTTTCATCTTCAGTTATGATGCGTTTCATGAAGTTTGGTTCACTATCGGCTCTGGAAATCATGTCAAGAGCAACCTGCTTCCGATGCTCTTTTTGAAGAACATTCAGCTCTTTCGGAACCAGTCTCTCAGCGACACGTTTCTTGCCTAAAATATCACTCAAAATACCATGAGCTGACATTGTTGATATGTCGATTTGGCTCTTGAGCCAACTCTCTAACACTTATGTGGCGATTTTCAACCACTAATGTTTTGATTTTGTTGACGTTATCTGCTGTTGTAGAGGTCGATGGCCAACCGGAGCAAGGCAAATCTTAGACGATTTCACGGCCCCGCTCCTGAACTCCTTATACCACTCATAAGCCTATGTTTTGAAAATACACAAATCCCCAAAAGCCTTATTTAACATTTTCAATGAATTGGCACAAGAAATATCGTTTGGGGCACAAAATTTAAAAAAAACGCGTTCCTCTATTTTTTCCATTGCACAATTCGCCGAGCACACTTGAAGTCGTCTATTACTAACAGCTGCTGTAAACACACTGATTGTGAGTGACAGATCGTGCTTTAAACAGGCTTGGTAATTAAGGCCACCAACCAGAAAAAAAAACATATTACCGATTCCTTTTAAGCGGTTCATTTAAATTCAAATTTCCGTGTATTTTTGTGTTCAAAAAAATTCAAAAAGCAAATCTATTCTTGGTATACTGTAGATATAATTTTTTTAACAATTTGCATGAAATTCAGTCCTATTATTTTTGTAATTTATATGATATGTGTTTTTTTTTAAATAATATTCTTGTAGGATTTGGTGTTTATTTTGAATTTGGAACGCCTACCACTGAAGAGGTGTCTGTTCACGTATCAGAGAGCGATGATGAGGATTTGGAAGACTTAGACGATGATGAAATATTCGACGACGAGACAATAAGAACAAACGATTTGGAATCAGGTTCTTTGTCAGTGAATGGCATTGCTAAACCCTTATTGCATGAAATTGTTCCTGTCTATAGACGTGATTGCCAAAATGAGGTATATGCGGGATCACATTTGTATCCGGGAAAGGGAGTGTATTTACTTAAGTTTGATAATTCCTATTCTCTGTGGAGGTCCAAAACGCTCTACTATCGGGTATATTATACACATTAAAAAGTATTACGTTTCATAAAAATATACTTTTTATTCTAAGACAGAATAAGTCGAAATAATGTGAATACTATGAAGCATAAACAACTTATTAGAATATTTATTTTAGAAATAACATTTGAAATAAAAATAGTTTTAACATATGGCCTAATATTTTTGTAATAAGTGAAAGTATATTAGGCTTTAATTTATTTTTGTTCAGTGTGACAGCTATACTTGAAGCATTAAATCAACCGTTTCACGTCACAACCCATTTGTGATGCAGAACTACTAGTAAATGTATATGATAATTTCAAAACGGCATTGTGCCTAATTAACAGACAACACATAATACAATAATATTGTGTATATGATTATTTGCAAATTTGCCAATATTTTTATTTTGTTACTGCTTGATGTACTAATACAATATTCTGAAAATAATTTAGGTACCTATTTTTTAATAAATCATTTTGAATGATCCGTTCGCCGTGTAAACTTTTCCATTGAGTCACACCCACCTTTAAACACAATTAAAAGATATTTCTTAAAAAACCTAACGGCGCACTCTTATCTACATATATACAATTTAATATTCGACACGTATTATCAAAAATATTACAATTTTTGTTTCAATTTGTATCTATTTGGGGTTGGTATGGATTGTGATGTAAGAACATCATTGATGACGTATAACGGCTGATTCGTTGCCTTGAATATATGTGTCTTATTTCTAACTGCCTTTAAAAGTCATGAATGCAGATGGTGATATTCTGTAAGTATTAAATTTGTTTTTGATACATAGTGGTAGAACAGATTTTATTTCAAATGTTATGCTCAATGTGTTATTTGATGATAAAAATATATTGTGTTTTGTTTCATTTTATTATTTATTCCCTATCGCTAGTCTAAAAAAGTATATTCATTGTTTGTATAAGATGATGCTAAAGCTGTGCAATTTTTTTACGAGTCTGATGTATAAAAAAAATGTATCTTATTTAAAATAATAATTATTGTTATCCAGCACAAAATAAAAGCATTTAATTTTTTTAAACAAATGACATGTTTAATTGACAACCTGCACCAAAGGAAATTAACCAAATAGAGTAATATTTCGTTTTATATTATCATATTTGTAATGAAAATATTATATTGTGAAAAAAAGAATAAAAATATGGTATTGCTAAAACACCTACTATCATGAGTCGCCCTTTAATCGCTGAGATTTAGAATAGACTAAAAGGAATGCATCCCATTTGCCCTATGCGTAAAAAATGGTATAAACAAAGGGATACTAATATGGTGGCTTCGCCCGAAACAAACTTGGAATTGGCCCTGAAATGTTTCGTTACTCAGGCCATGGCCTCCAGAGTACTTCTGTGTTCAATCATCATACAACATCTAATAAATAACAATGTTTTTATAACAATTTGAAAATTAAATAAAAGTCTAAAAGTGTCGAATGTCAAATTACCTGTGAAATGTCACTCCCAGGATATTTTCCTTGTTTGCTTGCGCCACTATACATTTAGTATTATTATATAATAGTGTTTAGCCTTTAAAAAGACAGATAACCATTACAATCAAGTGCTAATTTTAACATATGAAACAAAATATAATCAAAAAAACACTTTGTTTCGTTCACGGTTACGCCAATATGGCTGCTTGACATTAGTTATGCCAATGTGACAATATGCGCATTACCTCTAGTCTATTCGCGGTGTCTTTATTTGATCATTTTTTCTGAAGCTTTTAATTGCAGTTCAAAGCAGTGAGGTCTCTGAACTGAAATTTTTTTATGAAGGAATCAATTTAGAGTGGTTTAGAGTTTTGTCGATAAATAAAATTAGCGAACAGTTTTTTATTTTTATCAAATAGAGCATGATTGATATCTGTCTATGGTTAATAAAAATTCCAGTGCTACAACTTCAAAGACATTTTACTACAAAAATAATATTTGTAGAAAATTTTGTTTTTAGATATGCAATAGAAAGTCGATTATCTGAACTAATTGGTACTAATGGTGTTTGGATAATCGATAATGAATTTCAAATACATAAACTGCATATACATGTGGAACCAGTGAAATTTGGGAGAAATGGAAATTAATATTTCCGTTTGTATGTAAATATGCAAATGATCAACAAAATGTTTATGTACCTGAACTAATATGTACATACATAACGCACTAAACATTTTTGAAGAAGTCGCTTATTTTCAAAAAAGTGAAACTTTCTGGCCATTTAATTTAGATAATCGAGTTTCTACTGTAATCATACTAATCATATAAAGTTTAGTGCTAAAGATATCACAAAAGATATGCAAAATCATTGCCATAGTCTATTTATACAGTACTGTCTACTGCGTACATTACAGGTGAAGGGGAATTGATAAGTGAACTCTGTTAGATAGACGCAACCCAAATGTGATAATTTCGTGAACCAGTCGTTAGTGAGGTAGTGGTGGTCCCACCACCTCGCAGGCAGGTTTGCAAAGCTGGTGGCCTGGGTTGAACACAGGTAAATTCACCTAATTTTGAAATAAAAATGAAGCATTTAATATCCACCTATGTACTTAATACTGTAACTACTGTATAATTGTGTAGTGTAAAAATGAAAAAAAAACTGTCTGATCTTTTTAGACACAAAATACAATTTGTAGGTAAATAATTGAATCTGACATATTTTGTTTTATGCCAAATCCATACACATAATATCAAACACCAAATTTTCTCATAAAGATTTACGATGATTAAATCTTCGATGAATTTTCGAGTATCAGAGCTGATGTTCTCTTTTAGAACAATGAATTACATTGTTTAATTAAGATTTATTTCATTTCTTCCTACAATTTCTTGGTCAGCAATGTATAAGGCTTTCAATAATAAATGCAAGACACTCCTGGAATTGTACATTTCATTTAAGAAGCCTTGTTATTATTGTGCAATTCTCTGCAGCGACATTCCATCTTAAAATTACCTTACGCGCAACATTTTTAAATATTGGATCATAATGCATAATGTAATACGAATGTAGTAACAAAACAAAGCACCATTTAAAAACTAAAATGAACAGATTGTGTGAAGGGTAGTAGTGAATTTAAACTTTCCGATCAATATCTGTATGGGAAGATCAGTATTAGTATTGTTACGGAGTCCGCCGAGTCGTGCCGCTTGCGGTTGACTTCGCCGGCCGAGTACCGGACGTAAATAAGTGACGCACCGAGTTCTATTCGGGACGTATCTCGAACGTCGTACGGACGAGCCTGGTGTCATCTAGAGTTTTCGGCGACACTATAAAATAGCCGCACTGGGCGGCGGGGGAACAGTTCCTATTTGAATATCGGCGCGGCTTTCCGTGCAACGCTCTAATATAAATTGTATAAAAATAAATTAGTGTAGTTAAAATAGTGTTAGTCCGTAGTTGTAATAATTAAATAAATAGTGTTAGTTTAAAAGTGCGAGTTTAATTTTTCACACCTCACGAATCCGAAATAAATAAAACGTTACATTGGTGTCAGGTGTTGGGTGTGAAAAAAAACATTTAAATAAATACATTCGCGATAAATAAATTAAGTGAAATGGCTTCAAGACAGGTGTTTTTTAAGGACCTTAAAGTGGCGGATTTGAAAAGAGAACTCGAAGAACGGGAGTGCGAGACGACAGGGAAAAAGGCCGATCTACAAAATAGACTTGAGAAGCTTTGGAAAATGAAGGTGAAAACCCTAATACATATTTATTCGACATTGCTGGCGATATAAATTCGGCGTTGCAAAGTTTGGAAAACAAATTATTAGAAAACTCTGGAAGCTTGGAGAAAAATCTAGAAGAGAAACTTCTAGAAAATGCCACCAAAATGCAACAGGAACTCCAGGAAAATTCTAGTAACTTAAGAGGAATGGAGCAAAACTTAAGAGGGATGGAACAGAAATTAATAGAAAACATGGATCAAAAACTACTAGAAAATTATACAACTTTAGAAAAGAAAATTACGGAAAATTCTAGTGGGCTCCAGAAACAAATGGACGGCAAATTTGGGGAAATAGAAAACAAATTAGTTACTGTAGAAGAAGAATTCCAGAATAAGTTTCTAGAAGTAGAGAGAAAAATCGCAACGCTGAATTTAGAAAGTGGGGAACAACGAGTGGTCAATACCGCTCTGAAGTCACCTGGTAGCGACATCGACAGGTTGAGTAAACCCGAGTTGAGCAGTCACGTGGAAATTTCGAAAATTCGCATGAAACCTCCACAGTTTGACGGTAAGAGCTCCTGGGTCAATTACCTACGGCAATTTGAGGCTGCAGCGAAGGCAAATGGTTGGTCGTTGGCAGATAAGGCTACAGCGCTAACATTAGCACTACGTGGAGATGCCACGGATATATTACAGACGCTTTCGCTTGAAGAACAAGAGGACTACTATCAACTTGTCCGACATCTGGAAATGCGTTATGGTCAGTCTCATCTCGAGCATGTCTACCACTCGCAGTTGAAGAACCGCTATCAGAAAAGTAACGAATCGCTGCAGGAATTCGAAGCGGACATAGCGCGGTTAGTTCGTTTGGCATATTCATCTACGCCGGAGAACGTCATGGAACGACTAGCCGTGCAGGCATTTTTAGATGGTCTGCGTGATACTGAGACCCGTCAAGCTCTGACTCTCGCTCGTCCCAGCAAGTTGGTGGATGCTTTGGCGCGAGCTTTGGAATTCGAAGCTGCTAAACAGAGTTGCAGAGGTCAAGCTAAGGTCCGTAAGATGGAGGAAGGTGTTGAAGAAGGAACATGTAATGAAGCAGAGATTAGGCGAGTCGCCAAGGAGATATTGGATAAGAGGCCAATTCGGCGTTGGAATAGTGCTAAGGTACGTCACATTCGTGGTCGCCGTATTGAAAAGAAGAAAGCACCGCCATCATCTGAAAAGGATGTCGTAATACGCAGATTAACGGTGGTGAATGATGATTGGCAGCGGGATGAGCTTCTGAGAGATCAAGAGAATGCCTGAGGGATTGCACTTACCTTCAAGAAGGCGTTTGGACAGTTGGAGGAGTTACGCAGACAAAGACCAGAGGTTGGACGAGTCCTTCAAATCACGGCGGCCGAGCAGGAGAAAGAGAGGTCCGTTTTCTATTTGGTGACCAAGCAGCTATCGCACCATAAACCAACTTATCAAACTGTCTGGGACACACTAGTCGAGCTGAGGGATGTGCTCTTGTCCCAGAGCATAAGCAGTTTGGCGATACCGAAGATAGCCAGCGGACTAGATGGCCTGGATTGGAGGGTGATCAGGAGTATGCTAGAAGTCCTCTTTCGGTTTACTGGAATTGAGATTCTGGTATGCTGTTACAACCCCAGGAGATCGCTCAACGAGAAGACTGTGGACTGCTTCTTCTACCAGACCTCCCGATGCAAGAATGGGCCATTCTGCAGGTATCGTCACAGGCCAGGGGATGACACAATTCGAGACGAAATGTCTTTAAGGAGGGGGCAGTGTTACGGAGTCCGCCGAGTCGTGCCGCTTGCGGTTGACTTCGCCGGCCGAGTACCGGACGTAAATAAGTGACGCACCGAGTTCTATTCGGGACGTATCTCGAACGTCGTACGGACGAGCCTGGTGTCATCTAGAGTTTTCGGCGACACTATAAAATAGCCGCACTGGGCGGCGGGGAACAGTTCCTATTTGAATATCGGCGCGGCTTTCCGTGCAACGCTCTAATATAAATTGTATAAAAATAAATTAGTGTAGTTAAAATAGTGTTAGTCCGTAGTTGTAATAATTAAATAAATAGTGTTAGTTTAAAAGTGCGAGTTTAATTTTTCACACCTCACGAACCCGAAATAAATAAAACGTTACAGTATAATAAGTACTATTCAACATGACTTGCTTTAGTTTCGGTGATAAAAAGATTTGTTTTCAGAATTATTTTCCTGTACAGGTAGTAAACATTTCTTTCAACAATGTTCTTTATTGTCACAAAAACGACCTCTATGAATGTCATGGAAAATATTTGCCTGACAATGTAAACCTTATCAAAAAGAAAACATATGAAAAACGAAGTTATAAGCCTAAACAATCATTTATATCATCATAATATTTTTTGTGGTCTCAATCTGTGTGTGATAAAGTAGGACCTTCGTTTTCCTAGTCTATGAAAAAACTTGTATACGAAATGACAGTGAGTTTTAATTTTTGAATGTTCTGATAGTACTGACGCTAGCAAAAGCTCAAGTATTTATTATCAACTGAATGTAAACTACGTTTGTGTAGAGGTTTTTTGTTAAGAAGTGCAACTTAAAAATATTAGAATCTTTATCAATGTCCTGCTACTTCACACATGTATTTTCTCATTTAATTCAAAAAAAACATAGCGCTTATGAAGTTCTAAAACATTGGAGAGCCTATCCAATTTTTAAGAACTGTCTAAAGACACTTCTTAAGGTCAATGGTAAGTATGTACATGTAGATAGTAGTTACAATTACATATAGACACTAAAGAAAATCTGTCTTCAATAGAGCCCATAAAATGAGCAAGGGTTCTAAAAAAAAATTACCTTGCAGTAGAAGAAACAAGTTTATTTTGTTTGTAATGGAGGGTAAGTTGAAAATCAGAATTCTGTACAATTAACTGAACTTTATCTCCAAATGTGATTGTATCTGTCTTTAAAGAATAAAAACAAATATTTATTAAACACTTTTTATTTAATATTTGTTACAACATAAACCTCTTGTCATACAAATATTATAAGACATAATAGTTAGTAAATAAACTCACTAAATACTAATTTGCCATGTGATTAATCATGTTCTTTTCTTCTACTAATCTTTTACTTTCAATCTTACCTTTTGATTACAGAAATATTTTCAATAATTTATGAAACTCAGTATACAAAACTTTATTTCTACCATTTTCTCTTATCTACACACAAAACACTAGGTACAGGTATCAACAACACTGGGACAATTTTGGTATATAACACAGAAAATAAAATGTGTCAACACTTCATAACTCCATAAAAATAATATTTTGTAAATGTTATGGTGGGTTCATGCAGAAATTTTTAGTAATAAGAATAAGAATAGTAATAAGCATAAAAGTTAAACCTTCGTTTTATAATGACCCAGTTCATGCAGTAAACATAATTTTTAGTAATAATCTTAAAAATAAGGATTTGCTGCATGAACTGGGTCATTATAAAACGAAGGTTTAACTTTTATGCTTATTACTATTCTTATTCTTATTACTAAAAATTTCTGCATGAACCCACCATTAGACAATCTAATCAAATGAAGAATTAAAATGTGATCAAACATACTCACAAAAGAAACTTCGATTGGTCTTTTACTGTTTAGTGAAGAAGTAATATTTATACAATGCCAAAAAATCTAAATTTCAAAATACAGTACAGTCATATAAAATTACATAAGAGATCTCTGAACTCTATAGTAATAACCTTAGAATAAAACCCTAAAAGTAATTTAACATACTTAGGTACCTACCTTATTATCTACAACACAGTAATGCATATTTTTACCTAAACATTCTATGAAATAAAATTAAATAAAGATACAAGAACACTACATCTATAATTAATTTAACATTTCAAGTAATATATTTAATAGTTTTTTAATATTGTTAAGCAACGAATCAATTTTTAAGTGCTAACACTTGATGTAAATGAAAGATGTAACTTAAAATTAAATACCTATATTATTACTAATTATATTAGTGTAGGGGTGTTCTTGATAAGGCACATATTTTCACAGACCTAAACATGAAATCATGTGATTACATATTAATAAGCAATGTGTCTTTGTACGTACTCATATTTTTGATAGTTTATTTTTTTATAAGTAATCTATTATATTATTTTTAACAGTCAAAACATTTATGATATTGTGTGGATTTATTCTTTGGAAACAGTCATTTTATAAACCTTTAGCTTTGTATTAAAACTTTTATAAAACGCATAATTCTATGGAATTCCTAAAAAACTTGAAAACATTTTTATTGTACGAAACAATGAAAAAATAAGTATGATTGGTAAAATGATGAAAGCATATTACACATTTGTTCCCTCACTGTTTTAAAGTTTAAAATTTCTAAGTTGGATCTTATAAACAATGTAACATATAAACAACGTATTAGTCTCTAAAGTAAGAGTAAATTAATTTAACTTTTCAAAGACATGTTATTGCTGTTTTGCTATATCCATTATCATAAACTCGATCCATGATCAGCTGAAATTACACAGTTACGTGTTTTATTTGAAAATCGTACACAAAATATCAGTACAAATATGTTAGTATAGGGAAATCTATAGAAACCTTATCGAAATGAAAGTCCTCGTTTATAAATCATTTTTAAAACTTTTTAATGACCGCAGCTTTTTTGCTATAACCATTCCTAGATCTTGAGATGGATTTTTCCCGGGGCTCATTATTAACCTCCTTCGCAGTTTAGGATTAATCTCAGATTTCTGTGGCACAGGTTCTGGAGTTCTCTCCCTCGGTGGGGCCAATAATCGTGTTCTATCATATTCAACAGGTGACCAGGTAATTGGCTTTTTTCTTGGGCCCCTCTGAATAATAATCATCTCATCTGGACTGGTAAACTTCCTGGGTGTATCAATGTTTTGAGCTGTAATTTCATTTATTTCCGATAAGGCGAGTCTAAGGGATCTTCTGGGTACGTTATTTTCCTCCCCAATGGCGTCAACGTCCTCCATTATTCTTCTATTATTCAACAAGGGTAAAATATTATTCAGCCCTCATGAGGTATTATCCTACTGTTTCTCAGTACTCAAAAATCAGGTTAAAAATTAAACAAAAGTGTTATTTCACTTTTCACAACACTATTTTATTATTTATCTGCTCCCATATAACACTACCCACTTTTTCTAGGCGCCAAATAAACACAACAGCCACATCGCTTCCCTAATTTCCCGCTATAACGGCAAAACGAGGGCAAACACTTTTACCCCCCACCATAACTTATTCAAAACCGGTGTCCTTTAACAGCTGATTCAACAGGTGTTTCTGTTTACGTTTTGTTGGTCCCTTTAAACTAAACTGATTGTTGATTCGATTTGTAAGTTGTAATGTAATGTGGTTATAATAATATAATAGCTATATAGGTATAACTAAAAGCAATAGCATTAAGTACGTATTTGCTTATGTACGTAATATATTATTATTTATAATATCTATTCATCAATTATTAAATTATACAATTTTATTAATGAATGGATTATGGATTAATACTAAAAGACGATGTAATACCTACCTAGTGATAATTAATAATTATGGTTATTACAAAGATTTAATTTAGTTTTTAATTTTTTTTTTATACATAGATACCATAGGCATATTTATACATGTCTATGGTAGGTACAAATCTGAAAGCTTTATTTCTCAGTGGCTAAAAATTCGAATCAAAAGTTGTAGAAAGTTTCTGGAGATGTGCAGTTGATAACTTGTCTAAAATCATGTATAAAATGCAGACTCCATTTTTGCACTGTTTATGCCATACAAGTATCAAATTTTCTTCGATTTATAGGTATGCTTCACTGCTTCATATTAGCAAAAAATTCATAGAAAAAAATGTTCAGGTGAATGACTAGTGGCAATCTTATAATATTTGAAAGTAGTAAGCTTCAGTTGTTCCAAAACACAGCTCTTACAAAAAAAACTTTAGTGAAATATGTTACTTTTTTTAAAAAGCTACCAAAAATCAAACTATGATGATTTTCTAAATGTAATAAACAGTTCAGCTTTTTTTTGTAATATCATTTTTATAAATTGTCTAGACCAAATCAATGAAGTCAAAACACCCCACATTAATAGTTGTATGTACCAGAATCAATACAATAAAAGGAAAACTAAACAATTAACTTACCCAACAGTTGATACACTCAGCAGTATTCCTTTCAAATTAAATTTAAAAACAACAAAACATATAATAAATAAAACATAATATACTAGTTTGAATTAATTAGCTAGGTATTAATAAAAACAAAACATACATTTGATGTAACACAAGAAAGGAAATAAAGAAAAGCAGCAATTTTTCTCAGCCTTTATTTTATGTTTGACTTGTAGATCCAAGTCATCAATTAAGTATCACCTAATATGCATTCATTAAGTGGTTAGGAAAATTAATTTACAAACCATCAGTATTCTTAAATTACATAGAATCATGTAAATAATAACTAATAATTAAGGTTGGCAGAAATGCAACGCGTCACAGAGGCCTACGCATCATAAGAATAATACACGAAAATAACTAGTATCCTTTCGCACAGTTGCCATATTTTATTATGAAGTTTTATCACACTACTCAACGTATTGCGTATAATGGAGATTGTACAACACCTCCAGCTGTCACAGGACTCCTACAATCAAATCAAATTGAGGCAACCCCCCATCACAAGCTACACGAGTTGCCTAGGTGTTGTGTTGCCATATGACAACTTTGCTAATAACTAATAGAAAGCACTGTTGTGTGCAATTGTAAATATCTTGATAATGTATTATTCAACTTTAACCATCTTTTATTTCCAAAATATTAGAGAATATCTATTTAACTATTCCTAATTTATTATCGATAGAGATGTTGAATCATATAAAAAAATATTTAATGATCATAATATTTATCAAGGTATTCCACATAGGGTTTGATACAACATATAAAATTTAGCTACGTAAGTAAATATATTCTGACATCACACACAAAATGTTTTCGGGAGTTAGTGAAACTTATAAATCTAATAATTCCTCCTCTTCTCCTCCGATTGCTTTCCAAAATGCTGTTACCATTTGCTCTGCACACTGGGTTCTCTGACTCATTGGCATGCTTTGAAGACTTTCTTTCATCATATGCAATTGCGAAAATAATTCGGTAAAATCATCTGTTGCATCGGGTGTTAAAAAATGATCCACATTTAAGCCAACATTTGCGGTAGTATTACCCTGTTCCTCTGTAGGAATCACTTTTGTAGAACAATCTTTTTTGTTGCATTTGGGTTTTGCTTTCATCACTAAATTTGACCAAGTGTGAGTTTGTAATGCCTCTATAATTCTGTCAACGCCAAACTTTTCTTTAATCACTTCTTCTTCTAATTCAGATTTATTTATTGTTGGATATAATTCTATAAATTCAAAACCATGTATTAAACACCATTCAACAGCACTGTCACGTGTAATTTTTGTGTCTTCGGTACAATAATTTGATAGTAACAACTTTACTTCCAAATTACAATCGTTTTCTATGCTCGCCCACTGTGTTAGAACATCGAGTCCTGACTGTTTATTAGAATCCATGTGAATAATAAGAGCCTCAACATTTTTATTAAATTCTTCAGTTCTAACATATTCTTTTTCTAAACCAAAAATGTTTACTTCAGCAGTGTAATATTTAGTATCAATTAACCAAGGCTGTTTCACCAAAACTGAATTTTCTGTATCGTCTGGTATATTTGCTTTTGTTATCAATTTTATAAGAGATTTCGGTTTCGTATTGCTACAACTAACAACAACTATGCTGGGTACATCAACCATGTTTTCAGTATTACAATATATATATATATTTTGAAGTGTTTCTAAAGAATAGAATTATCTCTCGTTAACACTTTACTTCAAAAAACTTCAAAAAGGATTTGACATCTAAAGTACAAAATATTTAAAAAAATTCCAAGTAACAAATTTCTAACCTCAATTGTTTGACGTTTGCAAAACTTGGTAAATTCGTAAATTCCATAGGGAGGGAGTATTCTTTTATTCATTGATGGATCCACCAGATGAATCAACAGTAGTGGAACCGTTCGGAACGTTCTTTTGGAACGGTATTTTGTTGGAATGACTCGGAGCGGTATTCATTTCTCGCGGAACGCATTCTTTCGGAACGGGAGTAGACGGATCAGACGGAACTTAGGTCGGACTGGATTCGCGACGTACCACGTACAATATCACGATCACGATTGACGCACGAAGACGGGACGTTCGTCGTTCAGTTTAGGTTACGTTTGGATGAATGTGAGTTCGAGTTATGTTCAGCTGGGGCGGTGATAATTGTATCTCGATTCCTGGTGTGGAATGTGGAATGTGTATTGGTCAAACGTCAAAACTGTTTTTTGATTATTCTTTTAAATCAAAAATATACTGTGTAATCGTTCCTTCTAGATTTTCGCGATATTATAAACTTTTATAAATCAAACCGTTTTCGTTGTATAAAAATGTGTGGGTGATTTTCGCAAATCGTTTTTTGCAATCATGAGTTATACCTAAGTTATAACGCGACCCCGGCGACCCGTAAAAGAAGAATTCTGATTTGAAGAAATGATTTGAAAACAAAAATGATTAGCAAAAGAGTGGATAACTACATAACACGGTCAAAGTTTACTGTTTAGTTTACTAAATATAATATCATATTTTAATTCTGTAAATTTTGACACGGTAGTGTCACAGCATAACGCTGTGGTAGTGTCGTACGATTATGGAGAATCAGAACTTTTGGCAAATCTTATATATAAAAATCTCGTGTCACGGTGTCTATGGTCGCACTCCTCCAAAACGGCTCGACCGATTTTTATGAAATTTTTTATGTATATTTGGTAGGTATGAGAATAGGTGGTAAAGTATATTTCATACCGCTAGGTGATTAGGGTCTCCCTATCCAGACAATTATTTTCTATTTTTTTGACAATTTTTCTTTATTTGGCATCAAAAAATACCTATAAACCCAAATTTTCAATATGGCAGAACAACGTTTGCTGGCTCAGCTAGTAAATACCATAAAACTTGACCATGGAACGACCTTCCGTATATACTGTTCTTTTGGAACGGTATTTTATCGGAACGAGGACGTTTGGAACGTTCCGGATAATGAATCCTTCTTCCCAACTCTAATCAACAGTAATTAATTATTCGAAGTATGATATCGAGTCGATACCTTCGTATCGAAGGTATATTCGAAATCGCAGAAATCGATTCTAATTTGTTTTCGACACGGTCTACGCCATAAAGAAACCAAATACTTTATGGTCTACGCATAGCCCACACCATTCAATGGTCCAATATAAGCATAATTTGTATTGTTTTATTTACCTATTAATCTCTATATTCATAAAAAATCTTTATTCTCCCTTAAATTTACCCCTTACAAATCCTCAAGAGGCCTCTTTTATATTAAAATAAATTTTTCTTTTTTTGAAAACCATCTTTTGTTTTAATAAAAAAAACCTTTACTTCCCTTACAAATTTTCTTATGGTACTTGTGTATTTTTCTTTTTGGTTTCACTAAAAATAAATAATTATGTCGACCGATGATACCAAAGATGTTGTTTGTCTTAAGTCTACTTTCTTCTTAAAAATCTTTCCTTTATTTTTAGAAACAAATAAAAATGTTGTTATTTTTTCCAACCCCCTTATTTGCACTTAAAAATTGTTTTTTTGTATTGCCAAACTTAGAAATAAACAAACCATAAACAACGATGATAAGTAACTCTCAACAGGAACGTAAATTAAACTAAAACTACTTGGCAGGTTTTAAAAAGTGAACTAGATCTCTCACACCTGTGAGATTTGTAAAAAATGCTTGACCGCGCTTATAGGAAGTTTATGAATGAAATGTTTTGTGTCCCCCTTGGTTATATGTATATGCCTATAACATTTCGGCTAGTTACAAACCAACCTCTAATTGTCTTCCACATTCCGGTCTCCACTTTCCAAAAAACACCAATACACTTAATCTCCATCGTGATTGTTACTTTACGCTCTAAACAATTCTGGATCCGTTTTTCTCCTAAATACCAACCGTACTTAAGTAACTACCTAAGAAGTTTTACCTATAGTTGAAAAATATTTTTTTTGCTTTTTTTCCTTTTGCTAATTATTGTAAGCTCAGCTCCTTTTCATTAGTTTTTTCATTATAAAATTAATTCTTTTTTACGGTATCTCCACCTACTTAAAGGATGTACCTACAATAGAAATTAAAAAGAGAAGGAAAACAAAGTAATTTACCAAATCTTCTAGGTCATTAGATTTTCTTTGTTTTCTAATTCTCATTTTATGTAATTTAAATCAAGTGACTGAACGACTAGATTTGTTTTCTAACTTCAAGCTTTATTTTGATATGACTTATATTATTTTTCATATCTGTAATATCATATTTGATGCCTGCTAATGCTTTAGTAATCTTTTTTATATCTCTACTTATATTATTTCACAAGACCTGAAATGTTACACCAAGATATAAATGACTAACCATGTACAATTTACGAAGATTGAAAATATTACCTTCTATTAGTACTGTCTGAAGTTGTTGTCTTCTAGGGCATTTATTAAAGTTTACTACTTTTCGGTGTCTTGGTAAAACTGTTAATTAAGTTTCTTTGCGAAGATGAATACCCTAAAAAACAAAAGATATATATAACTTCTTTTGAATTATAATACGATCTTGATTTATTTTACCTTTAAATCCTGATGGAGTAGTGACTCGGTTGTGGAATAGTTATATTCCTTCCTTTTTGTTCTTTAATTTATGTCCTACTGACTAACATTATCACCAATACTTCATCTTCCTTGTCCACAGTTTATTATTGTCTTTGTCGTCTTTACCAGTCCCTAATCAGTTCTCCACTATATTGGATATGTTTCCGCCTTCTCTCAATTTTGCATGTTTTAGGGTAATACGGTAGCCTTGCAATCCTCCCATTCTTCTTTCGATATTTAGACTTAGTTCTAACATTGTCCCTTTTTGATTTGAGTTTCAGACAATTTCTTGGGCCATAAGTACTTTTTTCGTATCCTGCCCAAAAGTAGGTACTTTCAGAAGTTGTCTCTTAAGAAAAAACTACCCAGCTTGTCTAATGTCTAAAATACATTGTAAACTATATGTAAATTACACACCGCGTAACTAAAAAAACCTTATGCGTGTCACCAGTGTGATTTGATAAATGTAAACTGAATACACTCTATATCTATTCTTCATCTTATTCTCAAAATCTTTTAACATACATATACTTTCTGGACTTTTTTGACATATTTCCTACAATTGAAAAAATCCCCGTTTATTTAAATGACCACATACACCATCACCACTAAGAAGGCCTGAAGTGGCGCCGAAAAATAAGTGCAGGAGGAAAGTGGCTAGTTCATTTGACCATCGTTAGGCCACCAATTAATTTCGTTGACCACCTTTTTGTTTTCTAGTTTCGGGGCTAACTTCATAAAACGATTTTCTTAAACTTCTCCAGATGTTTGTGTCTTTAAAATTAAAAAGGAGTTTAAGCGGTTGTTGACATTCCGAGTCTTAGACCAACCCTAAAAACTTTTTTCCACTCCTTTTTTCCACTCCTTTTTCCAATATCAACCATAGATGAATTGAGCGCAATTATATATGTATATGTTCAAAAATCACATTTTCACTGGGGCTAAATAATTTTAACGATTATGGAATTTTTTATTCCCTTGATTTCTTAGACCACCCTTTAAAAAAAGTAGTGCAAAAAAACGTTTTTAAAAAAAACAATCGGGGTAACATCACACGTGCTGAAATTTAAGGCTTAATAAGGGGTGGTTAACGATTTGAAATGTCAACAACCGTTTAAAACTCACTTTTTTCATTTTAAATCTAAAACGCGTCACACATCCTGATGAAATATTTTCTATAAAAATGTCTAGTCCTAACTTAGTTTACCTTAAATGTTTTCAAAACTAAATATATTGTAAACTGGTATATGGTCAAGAAAACCTTTCTTCCCTTTCCCTCGCCTTACCATCCTAGAAAGGATTACGACAAAGAAATTAAGGAAATAGATAATGAATGGTCATGAACAACGAAACTAAGAATTAAAAATTAACAATTAAAATTAAAAACTAAAATTTATGTACCTAGTTCATGGAAATAAAATTAAAATTAAGAATTATGAGTAAAATGATATGCTGTGTGCCAGTTTATTTTTTAAATAATGTGTTTTTATTGTAAAAATATGGACTCCACACTTTTTCCACAAAAAATATTTTATAGTAATATTTTTACTTTACAGAATAAAATAACAGCGAAAAAATATAACCTCAAAATTTATACCAAACGCCTGCGCAGACCACATGGCAAAAATTAAATTAACAACTAAACAAAAAAACCTAAAAGTTGGGCAACTTTGTAATTGCTTTTAATTTTTAATTTTAATATTAGTGTAGATTCCATGAACGCTAACATGGGTTTGTGGATAGTCATGTTTACATATATGTAATTCTTAATTGTTAGTTCTTAATTTAGTTTAGTTGGCTCCATAACCCAGAAAGGAGATAATAGGAATTTTTTTGAAACAGCTTACTAGGTACTTTTACTTTATAACCAATCGAGTACCATTATTTGTTAAAATTATAAATAAAAGAAAAGTAAGGTAAATGATGCTTCATAACCACCACCTTATTATGACCCTCTAATCTTGACAACATTCATTTAAGTATATACTTAAGGCTTGATTTATGAAGACATATGATTTACCATAATAAAATCAATTGAACTACAAACGATAAATGTGCATTAAATCACCCTAATTAACAAAACGTCGACTATAAGATTAAAATTATACTTATTACATAAATACTCACTCAACAACTTTATTTTTCACTTCACACTTCACTTTTTTGCACCAGTACCACTTATAACGGCTGGTTTACTTTACTACCACATACTACTTTTAATAACCAAATACCAAATTTGCTTTTTCAAGTTTTCACGAATCGTTATAAAACTCAAGATGCCGGCTAGCCGGCTCGTGTTCACAATGCTCACGTGATCCAGCTGCTGACGCCGCGTTGTCAGATTGCAATTTCGTTTACAAATTTCAAGTCATTATTTGACTATTTTATTTGACTTTGACAAAAAGTGGTATTCTTAGGTGTTAGTGATCGTAAAAATATTAACGCGTTATTTAAAATAGTCTACAACAATAAAATTGGTGTCTCAAACTACTGTTAAACCTCTTACTAAAATGTTTTACGTATGAGTTGGAACAGTACATACACATCAGGATTCCACAACACTGATTAACGCCATGTTAAATGAATGAAAGAAAAGCGGTCTTAGGACTTCTCATATTCTCGTCTCTTTTTTAATTCTGTGGTTCACCGAACTGTCGGAGATAGGCGCCACTAATCATTTAGCGCCTTTATTTGAATATTTTCAGAAGTAATTGCATCAAAATTACCGAAATTTTGTACGACAGTCTAGGAATTATTGACAATTTCTATGAATAAAAAAGTAGTACTTTACTGACATGTTACATACAATATTTTTTTCCACAACTTTCAAAAAAGCCAAAAGCTTTTTTTACGCAAAAAGTGTTTTAAGAGTTGGAAAAAATAACCTTTTCACTTTGCGTAAAAACGATAACAGTATATTTTTGTAATTCAAGAATAATAATACTTATTCTGAACCCATTATACACAAAAAATCATTTTTTCACATTTTTTTGACATTTGTAGAAAAAGAATAGAGTGTACATTACTTACATAGATAATTTTATAAATATTATTCTAACTGTATTATTGTAATAGAGATGCATTCTCAGATTGGCCCGATATTTGTTAGAAATATTGGCCCTACATTGAATAAAAGTTTGGAGATATATGCAAATGCCAATATTAACATGAAAATAAATACTGTATAGGGCCAATGTTGTAATAAAATATTGTAAATACCAATAATGGGCCAACATTGATAATTACAATAATGGCTAAACAAAGGAACCAATATTGGCGTAATATTGTCACCAACATTACATTTATAGAAAAAAAACAATGTTGACCAATATTGGTACAATATTGATTTATTAACTGCAATGAATCGATATTGTGCCAATATAGAAACAATGATCAGCCAATATATTGTGCTACTTGGGAGACATTTATAGAACTGGACTGGTTATCTGAGCTGCGCGTTGACAACTCTAGTAGAAAGAGAGGGAAAACGTGGGCGACATATCTGTCCTTGTTTACTTGCCGGCGGGTATGGTATTTTTCAAGATACGGCACTGACGGGCGGAAACGTCTTTAGTCAACGACCAATCATAGAGCGTTAGAGAGAGAAAAATATGTCGCCCAGGTTTTCCCTCTCTTTTCTACTGGAGTTTGGATGCGCAGTGGTCAATTGCTAGTCCAGTTCTATATATCGATGGGTCTACGAGTAACATTCGTAGTTTTCGTAGAATCAAGTGCCGATTAGGTCCGAGAACTCCCGATATACCCATTTAACGACAAAATCAACAACTCATAGCGTTTGAATTTGAAATCACTGGTCTTTTACAAAACTCTTTTTTAAATTTAGGATTTCATAGGTTTTTCTAAGTTCTAATATGTTGTATGTAATATACCACACATTGTTAAAAAAAAACACAAAACATATAGGGAAAGAAAGCCTGATCAAGAACATAAATTTCTTAAATAAAAAATAGAAAGGGTTACCATAGTTTAAATGTAAAAAAAAAAACGACAATTCATCATTTGTTTTCTAGGTTATGTTTCCTAAACTTAACGCACTCGATAACATTCGAGTAAAACTGATATTCATGTTCGAAAGAATTGCGTCATCAAATGTGATTAGAATCGCTTTTAGTTCGAAAACTATTTAGTTGGAAAACTTGATTCGCATCGAATCGAGCAGTTTTCGAACTAAATGCGATTGAATCAGTGATGGTAGTCCAACAGTGATGCCATCCAGCGAATTTAAGAACATGTCCATAGATATCTAAACGTGAAAGAAAAAGATATAGGAAATATGTGAATAATTGCTGTGTCTCTTTTACCTGAAATATTAGTATAAATCAGTTTATTTTAGTTCAGTTCAAAAATGGGTGTTTTATTATGCCATCTCATTTTGAGAATATCAGTTCCCCCCTGCCTCCAACTCTCTTCTTTTATCTATGCCTCCAACTGAAATTAAGAATACCATGATCAGTTTCTCATTTCACTTAACACTGTGATAAAAGTGAGGTTACAGTTGTTAGGTTTAAAAAAAATAACCAAAATGTGTTTTTTCAAATATCTGAGTCTACAGCAGTATAAGTTGGGCTCCACAATGGATATCTACATTTTTTTCCAGTGTTAGCTGTCTCATGTACGATTTTATCAGAAGAAAGATCGCCCTCTACTCATTAGTGTTATATGAAAATATACCATATATCTTCACAATGATTGGCTTTGCTCAGTTTTCTCTTATAGTTTATAATTTTCTATATTATCTAAACTACTAAACTAAAAATAAAATCATCCTAACTCCGTTTTTAAGTGTTTCTTCGTTTTCATTTCTATATCAGTTAATTTCACTTCACCAAGCTCAAAATGATATGATATATTGGGTAAAAGAAACACAGCAAAAGTAAACAAAAGTGGTTTATTAAATAAAAATAAAATTAAATAAATTTGTAAAAAGTAAATATGTATTAAGTTTGTAAGTGATGTATTTTCATTGGTGCAAACTGCGAATGGTCTAGAACTTTTCAAGATTTTGTACACACATAATGAGTGCTTTCCATTTATCGACACAAGGAGACACAAGTCGACTCGTGTCTCCGAAAGTGCTTTCCATTTGATTTGTGTCGCCGTAAGTCGACGACACAAGTCACATCAAACAGACTCCGCTAGACAGCTGATTTCTCGCTGAGTGTGAGTGTAAAAGAAGTGAAAATCTAAACGAACGCGGCAAAGCAGAATATATAGTGGATAGTTGCGAAATCTGATTGAAGAAAATGAAGGTAGGTGACAAATGTAATTATTTGCAGTAACTACTTTCTACAACTTTTGCACGAAACTACTAGTATAGCGAGCTTTCCATTTACCCATTTGATGAGAGTCAACACTAGTTGACACGAGTCGACACAGGAGTCGCTGAGAGTCGTGTAAATGGAAAGCACCCAATATAGCGGTGTTTATAGCAATTTATTAAACCTAATGACAGTTCAATTTATTAAAGAATGATATTTCTTCCATTAATTAAATTAAGTTTAATTATCCTTTTTATTTCGTGATCTCTGGACCTTTCCTTAAGAAGAAATAATTACAACACTATTTTTAGAAAATTCGAAATTTCTCTGAACTCACTACCTGAAAAAAAATGTCAATAGCGCCCGTAGTATTTTACTTGAGATATCAATAGACTACAATAAAGTGATGGAATTCATAGTTGTCACTAATATGTGTAATGTGTGTTTCTAATTTTTTATGAGCTACCCTTAAATGTTACTTTATTGACCAATCAAAATTGAAATTTGGTGAAGTTTATTGACATTTCAGGTAAAAGGAACACATGTAATAAATGCATGTCAAATGTGTAATACGCAACTGTAGATTACTAAACACTATTTAGTTTTTCACACATATAATATATAACATAACCACATACAATACAACCACATTTATAATATAACAGACTCTTTCCTTGTCTAATCATATTACTCAAAAAAAATATAGACATCCAAAAAAAAACGTCATCAAAGTTGGCCGAGAAAAAAAAAGACGTATTTCTATTCTTAATTGAATTTATAACCTTATTTACTTGTCAAAACTGTCACATCATATGACAGCCATTGTTTATTTTATAAATTGTGACAGTCACTTGTCAAAAGTTTGACAACCGAAAAGCTCAGACATGACCGCTATTTCCATCTCTGTCGTTCATAGCCAGAGTTGATGACGTTTTTTTTAGATGTCTATATCTAATTGAAGTATAATAAAATCATTTTGTGGAATCTTCCTTCTGGATCATTATGAACGGACATGAATCGAAAGTAATTAGTGGAAGATGAAGAAGAATCATTTTGCGTGGGCGTTTTTGCTCCAGGGTAACCAACTGTACGAAAGTATTTGGTAGTAGAACAACAAAATTTTGACGTATGTAAAATGAATATTTTAATAATGCGAGTTATTTTTATGACAGTAAATGAAAATAAAATGCTATAATGTGTTGTTTGAAGATATTGGAACCTTATTTGAATACTTAATAATTGGTTTTGGTACTCACCAAAAATGATCAAAGAGGTGAGTTGTACTAAAGTATTTCTTCATACATATACTTACTGGATTATTTTAGATTTAAGGAAGACTGTACAATGGAATTAAAAGTTTGGGTAGAAGGCATACAACGTATAGTTTGTGGAGTGACAGAAACAACAACTTGTCAGGTATTGCATTTAGTTCAGTTTGTCTGGTATATTCTAATTGTGTGGTTGTAGGATGTAGTTTTTGCTTTGGCTCATGCAACAGGCAAATCAGGTAGATTTACCCTCATAGAAAGATGGAGAAATAATGAGAGGCAGCTTTCCCCTAATGAGAATCCAATGAAGGTATGATATCAGCCCCTTTATATCATCTTTCATTTTCTTATGTTAAAATCTTTTAGATAATTATGAAATGGGGTGAATACTCCAATGATGTTCAGTTTATCCTACAGTGGAATGAGAGCAGTTCCAAAGGTGGCTTGCAGACAAAACCTAAAACATCTAATTCCATTAGTCATCCTCATGTTTCAAATAACTTTAATGGTGAATCTCCAGAGAGACAGAGAGATCTTCATAAATCGTTAACTTTCAGGTAAATACTTCCCTTAACTTGTTACGATTACAGTAACAATATGAGAAGGTCTATATATATATGACCCAGCACTAAGATCTTGGGTTTATTGTGGCTCACTCTATCACTTACGTTTAACTGGGTAGGTTCAATATTTTAATTAAACCTGTTACTTTAATGAGTTACAGCTCATCTATGTCTTTTAGCAAAAGTTACTCTTTACCGAATAGTGTAAATCTGGTTTTTATTGCAACCCCGCAAGATATGTTTTCCAGTTTCATCCTCCAAACTATCTATGTTTGGAGGATAAGAACACAGTATGCAGGCTAAACCATCATCTGTAGTGATGACTGTGATGATTAAGTGCTAATATTTTTGCAATTAAATCATTCATTTTTGCAATAAAATCATTAGATTTTACCTATTTAGTTGAAATACAGTAAAACTTCATTAAGACACTCTTCAAGGGACCGGCGCAAAAGAGCGTCTTAAGCGGGAAAACGTCTTATCCGGGAAAGTAAAAAAAATCTCAAAATGTTCGAAAAAGAAAATGTGCAATATTTGAACATAAAATTTATTAAAATGCATAATACTCGTACAGGAATGTGATGAAATACTCACATGAATAATATGTATGTACACTGCTTACTCACTGACCAAAGAGAAACCTGTCAAGGGTACTTTGTTTCAGGTTCTTGGTAGCTTGTGTGGAGAAGTTGTCAATTCTGTTAATGTAAAAGTGCGTCCTCTGCATTTTTCAGTGTGGAAATAACTTTTCTGAGCTCGCCCACGTTTTGCAAGCCAGCAGAAACTGTAGGTGTTGGGAATGATCGTTCTCTTCTTCAGAGTCACTTTCTTCTCTCTCTCTCCCGACAGGGTCGGTGGTGACGTCGGCGATCATGTCATCAATAGTGCAAGTGTTGCACTGTCGCATAATCGGGGAAATTTTTTCAGTAGTATCTGTCTCATCTGAAAATCCGAATGCCGCCTTCCAAAAACAGTTTTTTATAACGAGTGGGTCAATTTCATCCCAAGCAGCAGTAATAAAATGTATAGAGTCTAAAACATAAATAAATTTTGGTTGGAATTTCCCCCTCCATGTCTCTCAAGTATCGCTGGACTAATTTTTTCCTGTACTTTTGTTTGGCCACTTTGATAATACCCTGATCTAAGATCATTGACTGTCCAACACCTATATTCACCGTCTATCTGCGGCGAAAAAAGAGTGTCTTATCCAACAAAACAGAGCGTCTTACCGAGTACTATTTTACTGTATTAGCATAGGAAAATTCAAGGAACCGACGAAAAAGAGCGTATTATGTGGGAAAGCGTGTTAAACGGTAGCGTCTTAACGAAGTTTTACTGTAGTTTTTTACTTCTAGTTTTCAAGTCCTTTATATTGTATACATATATTTTTATTATATTATTTTCTGGTTCTTTACTCTATCGCTTACAGGGGTCATTAATGAAATAGGAAGTTTGTTTGGTATTTTAAATATATATCATGTTTTTATTGCCTTTTTATTTATAATCTGATTTGTTAAAATTTGTTTTTGTAAATAATGAGTTTTCAAACTAAAGCGATTCTAATTACATTTGGTGACGCAATTCTTTTGAATATAAATATTAATTTTACTCAAATAGTGTAATGTTATCGAATGCATTAAGTTTAGGAAACATAGCCTAGAAAACAAATGATGAATTGTCATTTTTTACTTTTAAACTATGGTAACCCTTTTCTATTTAAGAAATTTATATTCTTGATCAGGCTTCAGTGGTGCTTTCCATTTACCAACACAAGTCGACACGAGTTGACTCGTGTCTCTGAAAGTGCTTTCCATTTGATTTGTGTCGCCGTGAGTCGACGACACCAGTCACCTCAAACAGACTCCGCTAGACAGCTGAGTTCGCGTTGTGTGAGTGTAAAAGAAGTGAAAATTTAAACAAACGCGGCAAAGCAGAATATAAAGTGGAGAGTTAATGCGATGTTTGATTGAAGAAAATGAAGGTAGGTGACAAATGTAATTATTTGCAGTAACTACTTTAAAAACTTTTGCACGAAACTACTAGCCGACCGAACGTTCCATTTACCCATTTGTTGAGAGTCAACACTAGTCAACACGAGTTGACACAGGAGTCGCTGGGAGTTGTGTAAATGGAAAGCACCCAGTATGGCCACATGTGTGCAGTCAATGCATCCTAAAAGCCTGAGAAATTAAACTTGGCCATGAAATTTTATTTATTTATATTAATGATCCTCCAATCTTCCGTAAATTTAATTTTTAGAGGTGTTACATGCTCATTAATTAACTCAGTTATTTCATGTATGCATCTGAAATAACAATTAATATGTAATGTATTGTTTGACAAATATTATTATGTATTTACACCTGTGCACAGCGGTCTGGCTCATACTTATGTTAAAGTCTTCCCCTCTTCGCAGTGCTAATAACTGTTCAACTGTTCTATTTCATAAACACTGGCTTTGTTTAGCCGGAACAATTCAATAAAACGCTTTTCAGGCAAATTAAAAAGGATTAAAATTGTCCCTCAGTAATCTTCTTTGGTTCCTAAGAGCTTTATTCCCAGCTAAGGCCTCCCTTTCTAAGCCTTCCTTTATGTTACCTTCTCTACATGTTTCGTGCTTTCTACCAAATATATGGTATGTTACAAACAACATATCAGATCTTAGAAAAACCTATGGGTTACTAATTTTGTCATTATATAGGTATTTCGGGATTTCTCGGACCTAATCGGCAGTCGATACTACGAAAACTGCGAACCTTACTCATAGACTGTGTCGAAAACAAATTAAAATCGATTTCTTTGCGATTTCGAATATACCTTCGATTTGAAGGTATCGACTCAATACTATCAACTTCGAATAATTAGAATCTCACTGCTGAATTTTTAGTTGAAATAACTGCTTTTGTTTTAAAATAGTAAATTATTGTTTGTGATTTTTGTCTGAATTCGATTATTTTCTACAGCAAGTGTTAGTAATTCTAGTGAATTTAGACTTCTCAGTATTTTAACACATTGACTACCACCATAAGAAAAAAAACTCAAAATAGACTACCCTTGCTTTTTGAGAAATTGGACGTAAATAGTAAGATAGAGTGTGTATAGAAAGATAGAAAGATAAGTGAGCCGTTCTGGAGATGAAATTTTGAATAGCGTGTTATATAGTTCAGGTTTGAACATTTTTTTATTTTAGAATATGGCCAATCATGTAATGGTAAAACAAAAACTGTTATGTGTTATTATTTCATCTCATCACAATATTACAGATAAAAGTACAAGGCATGGTACACACCATTTAAAAGCTATCATCTTTAAAAACTAAAATCAACAATTACGAATATATTTTTATTTTGCAAAAATGTACAATATACATCTGTAGTCTATTCATTTTCAAGATGAAGCATGCAAACAAATACACGTGACGCAGCGCCAATAGAGAAACAAGTGCGGATCTGATGACGATTGAAGGCCCGCCTATGGCTTTGCATCAGCCACTCACAGCATAGAAACTGACAGTTCGTGCGGTATTCATTGTTTTGACGCGCTTAATCTTGAAAGTGAATAGACTTTAGATATACATATTACTTTCTAGTGGCAGTCACATATCAGCTTCAGACAATGTTGGCGTGGTCAGAGGTGTACCTCAAATAAAACCAGTACCATTAGAAGTCAGAGAATCATACTCTAGTTCTCCACATAGCTCGCCTAAGAAAAGTAGCTGCTGTGGTTCGGATACATGTGATTCTCCTAGTCAGCGTGTTGCTCCACCATATAAGGATCCACCTGCGCCTCCCCCGTATCGTGATCCACCGCCGCCTACCTCATCTATATATCATGACAAGTATAAGAAAAATGTAGTGCAGGTATAAATTCACAAATATAGTACTTTAAAATAATGGCTAAATGTTTCTCAGCAAAAATATCAATACCTACTATTATTTGTACCAGGATGCTAACTATTTATTGCATAATAGAACTGTACTTTATGGTCAAAATTCTCACATTGAAAACCTACTTTCATTTTGAAAATAATCTCTTGGATACGTTGCATTGTCTATCAACCAGTTATTTGTTTAAGTCTTGCATCTTCATTCGATTATTATAACTTAATTAGGGCTATTTGCAATATTTGATTGCACATTGTTTTGCTCACTGAGACGAATAAAATAGTTGCATTTTTTTGTTTATTTCTTAGAATAGGTTATCACATTGTGAATAGTAGTATAATATTTTTTTCCGATTCTCTAGGAATCGTCAAAATCTCAAAAGGACCGAGAAGATAATAGAAATAAAATGCACGAAACTGTACTGTATAATGCCCAGTATAGGGAATTAATTGCACTGATTAACTATCAGAGAGAAAAATTGTCAAACCAGCACGCTGATCTCACAAAGGTAACGTGTACTTGATATTTATCCTTTGATACTCTATTGTTTAAACTTTCAGTATGATGCAGAAATTGTGTTTTTGGAAGGAAAAGAGAGAGAGAAACAGCTTCAGCTAGATTTTATTGCTCAAGAATTTCTTGCAGTGTCTAACACAAGTAAAAATAACCAAGAACAAGTAAGAGCATGATAATGTATTTTTAATACATAAATATAAGATGCAGAGAAGTAGAGTGTTGCCACAAGAATATTATTATTTGTATATAGTTGAATAGCCATGTTGCAATTTTAAATTGAGGGATAAAAAATAATCTAAAACAGTAATGAATGTTACCTACAGTGGTGGCCAATAAAATAAGAGTGCCAAACAAAGTTCACTAAAATTCAATTAATTTCGTGAGCTTAATCAGATAAAATACATTTATTCACTTCGTGTGCACACAGCTTTAGGCTTCATTGCTGGAGTATTGTAAACCAATTTCATGTTTCCTATCTCCGAACACAAAAACTTGTTTACTGTTTGAGCTAAATTCCACTGGACAAAAAAAATAAGAGTGTTTTTCTTTTATGCCCATTGCTGTTCGCATGACAATTTCGTGAAGAATACAGTAAAGATTAGACAATTTCACACATGGTACTCGAGAATAACAGTACTCGATTGTGAATAATGGGTCGCGCAAAGCATGTACACCTGAAGAAAGGCGTCTAATCTTACAATTAAGAAGTCAAAACAAGACATACGCTTTCATTGCTAACGCACTGAAACGATCACCATGTGTTATTGCAAAGGTTTTAAAAGAACAAAATGTAACAGAAAAAGCACCAGAAAGGAGAGGCCGTCCGAGAAAAACAACACGAAAACTTGATAATCGTATAGCACGTGAAGTTGGTAAAGATCCCTTTTCGACATATGTGACTATAAAAACGAGATTGTGCTTAAACGTTAGTACCCGGACAATAAGAAGACGCTTAGAAGAAAGAAAATTGTATGGTAGAGTTGCCAGAAAAGTTCCATTCCTAAGTAAGAGAAATATACAGCAAAGATTGAAAGAGTGACCCCAAAAAACGAGCTTTTTTAGCCTGTTTTTCAAACACCTGTAACTTTACCTGGAATTGATGAAATTCAACTTATAAATGCTCAAAATTTTCGTCTCATCATAAGCTAGTGCGAAAAAGAAGATTTATTGCTCCAGACCCTGTGCATCCCTTAAATGAAGGGTTAACTAACCCTCCATTTTTCCATTACGCACATGTGAGAAAAAGAATAATTGCTACCGCCCAATAAAAAAAAAGGCTGTTTTACTACATACAATATATGGTTTCCGAAGTATTTTTACCTCCTGAACACGAATCCGTGGTCAGGTTAGGCCCATCGCCTGTCAGTCTTCAATAATGGAAAAATGGAGGGTTAGATAACCCTTCATTTAAGGGGATGCACAGGGTCTGGAGCAATAAATCTTCTTTTTCGCATCAGGTTATGATGAGACGAAAATTTTGAGCATTTATAAGTTGAATTTTATCATCCAGGTAAAGTTACAAGTGTTTGAAAAACAGGTTAATTTTGGGGTCACTCTTTGCTCGAGACAATTGTAACCAAACTATCAACTAAATTGGCACAACATTCTTTTCAGTGGTGAATCAAAAATAAATATCTTTGAATCAGATGGAAGATTGTATGTGCGAAGACGTAAGAATGAGGAATTCAACCCAAGAAATACTATGGTACAGTTAAACATGGCGGAGGAAATGTTAAAGTGTGGGGCTGCTTTTCTTATAATGGAGTGGGCCCTATATTTAGGATTAAAGAAACTATGACTATAGAAATTCAGTCATGCTACCCTATGCGGAAAAAAATATACCGTTAAGATGGGTGTACCAGCAAGATAATGACCCCAAATATACGGCACGCACAGTTAAGCAGTGGTTAACAAGCAATCAAATATCAGTTTTAGAGTGGCCCTCGTAATCACCAGACTTAAATCCTATTGAGAATCTTTGGAAAGAGTTAAAAAACCAAACTGCTTGTAAAAAGTCGGCAAACAAAAATATGCTGTGGGAAGAAGTTAAGAAAGCATGGTATTCCATCCCTGTCGAAACTTGCAGAAAATTGATCGATTCTATGCCAAGGAGATGCGAAGCTGTTCTTAAAAAACAAAGGCCATTCTACAAAGTACTAATGTAGCAATAATATTATCAGGATTCGTAACAGTTTTTTTTTTTTTCGCGGCTGTACAATACTTTTAATTTTTTGTCCATGTTTAATATCCATTGGAATTTATTATGTATTTATATCTTTGAATAAAAGATACTTAAGTTTAAACTAAAGGTGTTTTTTCCTTTAGAGAGTGGTATTATAAACTAAAAATATATATTTAATTTTTAAATGTGCTGCACATTAAATGCTATGAAATAACTTGAATAAAATCACTTCACTCTACTACTGTATATAGTTGTGAGATATTCAAAAAAATTTTTTAGATACAGGCTTTAAGTTACGTGGAAGAAGAAAGCGAAATAGTGAAACAACAGGAGAAAACATTACAGTCTGAAATAACTCTACTACGATCAAAATTAGCAAATTGTGAAACTGAGTTGCTCCAGTGTAAAAACAAAATTAGGTAAATAATCATCCGAGTATTTGTTCGAATAAAGTACGCAGTACTTTACTGGAAGTAATGCCACACTTTAGTTGTCTATTGTGCCCTTAGTAAAGAACCTTCTTTCTAAACTACTATTTTAGTCATTGTACCTTTTATTAAAATGTGTATATAAAATTTACCAGTACATTGATTAAATTATCTGCTGACCTAAAACACTGTTTTTTAATAAGAGAAAACAACTATGTTATAGGTTACTTATGGATGAACTGCATATGGAACAACGTGTACAATCTAGGAGGACAGAATCTCGAAAACAACTTGAAAGGAATTTACTTGTTGAAGTTGAGAGGCTTCAGAAAGATATAGAATTAGCTAAACAAAGTACAGACTTACATCATTTAACTGCAGAAACGTTGAAAAGAGAGGTAAGGATAACAGTCAGTGATTGCTTAGAGACTATTAATATATGAGTTTTAAGGAGGTTGGTCTGGAATTGCAAAAATAATTAAGTTGATGAAATTGTTGTTATATATTCTTCAAGTAATAAAATTGTTCAATTTAATGTTGTATGTTTCACGCAATCAGGCTGGTGCTATGTCGAGGCGGCAACGCCGCTTCTCCTAATTGTTCCTTTTTGCGTTTTTTCCCTGCCGTAATTGTTTTTCCGAAATAAAACGACCTTTCCTACATAATCTAACAGATTTCTCATTTGTTTTATCAAAATTTCCGCTTGGCTGAAACATTACCGACAAACTTTTTGAGGTTAGAATTACTTTCTGTCAACAATTTTCGCCAAGTACCCTAGCCAACTGCTGAAAACAAACCTTTCAAACCATTCAGAATTGCCGTACTTTCCGACTATAAATCGACTTTTAAAAACGCGGTCAATAAATTATTTCATTGCCCAAACTTGGTATGTAATAATAAATTATTAATTTATTGTGCATTACAAACATACTGCACAGAAGAGTTCCATCTTAAATTAAAAAAAATATGATATCAACATTTCACTTTTGCAAGTTGCAATCCTGATTGCTTATACATGGAAGAGATAGGAGTGTCCCCCTTGCCGCGCATCTCGGTGGCCAACCTCCTTAAGTGTCATCCATGAATAACAAAATTATTTTATGAAAGTATTTTGTAAAAGTATTTCATTTACATGTATTATTATGAAACATGAAAAAATCATATATGATAATGGGTTTTCAAAAGATTTGCTAAGGTATTCCTTAATTTGATAGGTAGCCACCTTAGAAACTGCTATAATAGAAAAGAAAAAAACAGGTAGAGCATTTAGTGGCTGAAATGAAAGAAGCAAACTTACAGAGTCTAAGCGTAGCACCTCCAGAGGATATTAGACAAATTCTGGAAGGTCCAACAAAGGCAGGAAGCACTAGAAAAATGATAGGATCTCCTAGACAGCTAGAAAACGCTGTACCGACCAATAAAAACCCACATGGGGTGTGGGTATAGACAAATTTAGTCACTGTTACACACTTAAATGTTTCTTATGTAAAAAAGTATAGTCTGTGAACTATTTGATAGTATTTATTTATCGAATTATATATCTGTAGAGCAGGACACTATAAATTGTTTAATGTAAAGAAGGAAATACTGTAATATTACAAGCAATAAATTTGACGGTGCCAGCATTATAAGAACCTGGTTGATTTAGAAAAGCTAATAATTTATACATGTTTTATAAAATTTTTGATTCGGTGATATGTATCTCAGAATAGTACGTACATAATCCTAACTAAGAGTTCATTTACAAGACATCACAAGGCTTTCAACAATAAAAAGCGCAAAAATAATGGATAATTGAAAGTTAAAAAAAATATTATTTAAAAATAAAACTGTGATGTGAATAATATACACAGTATATTCAAAAGAAACTGGACTGATTTGATTTATAAAATATAATTGTTCAGAAAGAATTAATAGTATGATATATTTGCTACATAGTCCCCTCTCCCAATACAATACACCATTGACATTGAGTGTACAAGTTGCAAAAGGCCCTCATTTAATTCAAAATAATTCATTTGTGGATATGCCTCCCTCTTATATCTAATTTCAGTTTTGGGAATAAGGATAAGTTTGTTGGAGCCAAATCTGGCGAGTAAGGAGGGTGATTCAGCAGCTCGCTTTTAACTAAAAATTCTGAAAACGATGGCTGGGGGCAGGTGCATTAGCATGTAACAAAAACCATTGTCAATGGTAAATCACATGGAATCCGTATCATCTCTGTAAAATGCTGCATTCACTATGTGGTCAAACTTACTTCTTAATGTTGCATGTTGCCCTGTTTTTTAAACTGTGACAACGATACTGTACCGTTTCACTGTTTACACTCACTAAAAACGTTCTACTGCCTAGGTCGATGCTGAGCAGTACAAAACTGATAGAGAGTTAGTGCCACTTGTAGATTTTTAATAACACCAGCCCTTTTTTTAATATGCTGTGTTGATTTCTAATTGAGTTTTAAGTGACATAAACAATATGACTGTTTTTTCATATTCAATAATATATCCTATATTTCTGTTTAGTGAATTTTATGTCAGGATTAGAAGAAGTGAAAGCATTTTAAACCAACGATATACCGATATACATATAACATTTGGCAGTTTTGTGGGTGTCAACATCGCACAATTATTTTAACCACTCCTTTCAAAAGGGAGCTAACTCTAATAACAAATTATTAGAGTGAAATTATATTATTTCAGTTGACATGTTTTATTTAGATGACATGAATTATCTTTCTTTTTAAACAAAGCAGTAGGGCATGGGATCAATGAAATGTTTTTATATTGTATTACGTATTTTACTTTGATTTGCATATTTCAACTTATTTATTAAGTGAATCTTGACTGGCAACTGCATTGTTGTATTTATTGAAGTTATGTGAAAATATGGAAAAAATCGTCCTGTTGCATAAATGAAGGATGTTAACAGCTCATGACTAGAATAATAGCCTGGGATCTGTTCTATGTGTCAAATGTGTATAGTCGCCATAATTAAGGAGTATTTGAAAATACAATAAACATTAATTATGTAACAAGAGATGCAGATAACCTCATATAACTATCATTTTATTCTTATTTATTTTTTTTAATTTTTATTATTATTTTCTTTCAAATATTTAAAATATCATTATATCTCCTGAATTAAAACTTTCATTGAAAGATATGAAGTTGTGTAATGCAAGTTTTTTAAAATCTTACAAAACTGTTTTCCATCAATTATTTTAATCTCTCCATTAATTTGAGTAATCTGTAAATATATAATATTAAAACTTGTCTGTTCGTTTTATCCAGTTTAAAGGTGCTATTACTATTTTTAAGTGATTATGTAATGAGTGTATCTTCAGTCCCATCCAGTGTTAATAGGTAGTTATTCTTTTTGAAAAATCTTAATTTTATTTTTTAGTGAAAAAAGTAGCACATTAATATTTTTCACTTAATGAAATAAAGTGTGTTATTTGTCTTTAATTGTATTTATTCAACCTCTTATGTCTGTCTATTTATATAAATTTTTTAAGTCTGATAGTTTATAATTATTGTATTTGCGCCATTTTTTTAGGCTTAAGTAAATTATAAAAAATGTTATTTATTGTTAGGTGATTGGACATATTCTACTTTTAGAGAATTTGTTATATTTTATCGTTTAAAATGTTTAGATTATAGCAGAAAAGATTATAATTGAAAATATTTTATTTTTTATTTTTATTTATGCACTTCTCTTTATTCTGTAAGTACACTGCCATATTTTATGTATTTTGTTTTTGTATTTGTAAATTGTCGCAAAAATAATTTAGCAATCAACACTTGTGTTTATGTTCACCCTTTTAACTAAGGGAGCAATCCTCTGTACTGATGGTGGTTTTATAATTCCCTAGTAGCGGCAAGGGGATAGGTAAATATCTAAGTTATATTCCTCAGTTATTCAAATCGAACGTACCATTAATTGCGAAAAAGTTGCTGAGGTAAGGAACTGAGAATTTCGTTTTAATCGAAAGCAGCTAATATATGGTGATGCTGGTAAATCGTTTCCGTTTCACAAAACTCCGTCTTAAATCATTCGTCATTACATTCATTACCATCATTCGTCATATTTGATCTTGGATCCCCATCGCGAAGTTCTTAACAAATCGGCGGTTGGTTCATAGATAAAAATGCACTGAATGCATCTGAACTCAACAGACTCAACACCATAGAAAACCTATGCTACTTCAAACAAAAAATAAGAGTGAATAACCTAGCAATCATATTTAAATTTCCCCGCCCGTGAGCGGGTATGTTTACAAAAAAATAGTTTGATACGTGTATCATTATAGCAAAATATTACTTCAATAGATTCATTTCAAATAGTTTCATATTCAAAAGAAAAATATAAAAAAAATTAAACGGACTGATGCTATCGCGCTATTTTTGCCAGTTCTGAATTTCATTTTCCAACATATACAGAAAATGTATACCAGTTTTTGACATTATATGTCTTTATTATGGGATTGCCCCTGGAAAATTTTGCGTCATGCGTCACGTCACGCCCCCCCACCGGGTCTGGGCCTGATGAGAGCTATCCCTCATTTAAACCTTCATCTCGGCCCTCATTTAACTCTCATGTAATTCATGATTCCAGCCCTCATTTAATTCTCCTTATATTGACTTAGTCTATGGGCGGGAGGTCCGGGCTTTGAGTTGGCCAATTTGAAACTGAATCGTGTTTACAATGTTCAACACAAACCAAAGCAACTCATGTGTGGCCGAATTCTGGTTTCAACATGACGTCATGTAGTGCAAGAGAGATAGCGCTAAACACGCGCAATAACATACCGTTATGCATGTATCGTGAATCCATAATAATAAATAATGGAGTTATGTTATGTTGTTATGGTAGTTCATGCAGAAATTTTTAGTAATAAGAATAAGAATAATAATAAGCATAAAAGGTAAACCTTCGTGTTATATCGACCCAGTTCATGCAGTAAACATAATTTTTAGTAATAATTTTAAAAATAAGGATTTGCTGCATGAACTGGGTCATTGTAAAACGAAGGTTTAACTTTTATGCTTATTACTATTCTTATTCTTATTACTAAAAATGTCTGCATGAACCCACCATTAAAGTTAACCAAAACAATATTAACATTTAAAAGCTCAATGTAATCGTTATTTTTATTTTTCAACTGGTTGAAAACGAAATCGTGACGTCATATCCAACGTTTTTCATCAATGATGCCCTTAAAGACAACTCGAGTAAAGAAGGACCCCATATAAAGAATAGCCATTAACCACTAAAATCATGACATTCAGGACATGGCATTCGAGAGGTCATGTCATGAATGGACTGTCCAATAAAAAATTGCGTACCCACTGTTTAGAACAGTAGTTTCCTCTTCGTCTGACTGTCCTGTAATCAGGAAATGGTAGGGCCGTTCCAGCCTTAGATTTAAGAAACACGAGATCAGAACAAATCCGTTGTGCACGCAGTCGATTCCCCTTTCTCTGCTCATCCACTAATAGCAGGCTTTCAGTTGTTCCCACTCTCGTCATCTCATCAAAGCTCTGACATCTTGAATATCAATTTTAGCTGTTGCTGACAATTGCGTCATTTGTGTTGAATATTTGTTGCATATCATTATAGTTTCAAAATGTGCTGTACAAAACTGTATGTATCGAAAAAGTGCGAATTACTTAACTTAAGTAATCCCTTAAGTAACTTAAGGGATAAAGTATGTCCTCATTTGTTTCGGCAAGTTAATTTTTACCTCTATATCTACATAGATGACGCTTCCTCCATCCATCTCACTCAAAAGCGGAAAACTGGGAGTCTTCGCACACAGCATATTCGGCTGTTTGTTTCCTCTTCCCTTTCAAACCTCTTTTGATTCCAGCCAGTCGGTAACTTCTCTTCCATTGCTTTTCAACCCCGCTACAGTCCAGTCACACGAAGAGGAGGTTACTGGTCTAAGCAGCCTGTCTTTTTCTAATTCTTTTACATCCTCACTGGCTGCATTAACAGTCTATTCTTACCAGATCTACGGATGAGACAGATAGAAATTGCGATAGATGGCAGTGCAGTGTGAATTGTAGTTGTAAATGTAAATACCTACAGATTTTCTGAGGAATTTGAGTATTGATATAATGATTACTGTCTAATATTTTGCGTATTTGAAAGATTGTATTTACTTCTACAAAAGTAAGTACACAAATTTATGATTTGCATGTTTATGTTGGATATTATGTAGGACATTTTATTGAATGTAGTGATTAGATGGAAATTTTGAGGAACAAAAAAGCTTTTAAGGTGAGACAAGTATATTATCAATAACAATAGCTGGTATTTATTTAAACGGCTTACATTTTTGTCAAATGCATGTTAAAGCAACATCATATATGTGCTGTTATAGGTAGGATTAGTTAAAAAGTTATCTTTGTTAAGAATTTATTAACAAAAGCTGTTATAAGTTCATTTAATATTATAATATGATTCAACTACTAGAACTACAAGAAGAAACAACTACATTTTTATACTCATATATGTATATATAAAACTTATTAAGGTGTTAATATTATTCTTACTAGGTTGTTACTGTTTGTACTTGCAGTACTTATCTGATTTGAGAAAATTATGTTTTAAATTAATAACAATTCAGCATTATAAAAATACAGATGTTTTAGGTGAAACTGTTCGAAAAGAGTCGGGTTGCTAGATAATTGCCACAAAGGCCCCTATAAATGTACCTATATATTTTAGAAAAGACTAATAGTATTATTTTGTCAGAAATTATATTTATCAAATTGATCTCTAATTATTGTATTGACAATAATTAGAGCTCAAATGGACTGGAAATGTATAAGCTGGCAGATAATCTTTATAATAACTTGTTATGGGTATGAAGAACAATTAAAATCATGTTTTGATTTCCACATTGAACCCTTAATTGTTCGATTATTCTACATAACTAATACTTAATACCACCTAATATTTACAATATTATTATGGTATGCAGTAAATATACTTACTTATATAAAGCGAAAAAATAAATCTACTAGGTTGTACTTCAAAAAAATAATATTAAAAGTATGTGTGAGTAGGCGGAAATAAATTTTATTTACCTTTCTGTATGAAATTTTGCAATGTAATATTCGTTTTAATTATTAATTAAAAAATAATAGGTGTGTATGTCGCCAACAAGTTACCGATACTACGAGTTTTTACCAACATTTACTAAAAACGTTTTGTATAATAGCACAATATTTCCAGAGTTTGTAAGGTGCTCTGTGTCAAACATTACTATTTCATATATCATAAACTAATGTCATTAATTTATAATGGTGAAAGTAGTCGTATCTTTCATAAACAAAATGGTGCAATTTTTTTTTTTTTTTTTAATAAAAGTTGTCAAGATGCAGGACAATAATTTTAAATATGGATAACCATTAGTACTTGATTGTACCTGATAATTAAAGCTGCCTCAATTTATCAACGACGAAGAAATAGTTGCGCGATCGATTTGATTGCAGTAGTCCCGTGTCAGCTGTTGCTGTTTTACAACCTCCGCTAAATATAACACTCTGTGACGCGAACCGTTGCTGCCAGCTTACTCATAATTAGTCTACTCAAATTAAATAATTTTGAGTTTCTGACACCATCAAACGAAAACTCGCATTTTGGAAAGAATGTTGCAATAACTTATGATTATTAATATTTAAAATTAATATATCAAAATAGAGAGTGTTGCGTGAAGTAATATAAATGATACGAGTAATGCAGAAGTAAAAATAAGTCGATTGATTAAATATGTCGTAGTCCAATGTTGTACCCTTTGAGATACGGAGTCCTAAAGATTTCTAACCCAACGCACGTTCTCATTAGTAGGTAAATCAAGATTGGAAAATCGTATTAAGTTCGTATCGTATTTTGGATGGATACTCTAACTAATGATCCACCGATATCGATAGATCGGCCTTATCGGCAATCATGTCGATTATCATGTAACGGCCGATATATGCAAAGTATTTAGGCTCTTTTGCCGCTGTATTTTTTCTTGAAAAAAAGGTTATAAATCCGTTATATATCTTGACAAAAAACGGTATTGAGAATTTTTTATTGAAATCCAAATACAAACTGGAATAAATTATTTAACTAACACAGAAAGGAAGGAATCAACTATGTACTACATATATTAAAGATTCAACTGTATCTGATTTCAGTCTATTCATCTTTGCTGAGTTTACAACAGCCGAGCCAGCACCGATATCGCGCCGGGGATTTACAGGGACCGTTATTATGGCGGCACTTCACTTGGCGTTAGCGTATTCGTAAATTTGTTGTATTTGCCCAAAAACGGCGATGTGTAGAGAAGCTATTCGCTATATTTGCTTTATTTTATTTATTTTGCTTCACAAATAAAGCGAATAGCGCTAACAGCAAATACGCGTTTCCGTCCACTTGTCTTGCATGTTTGGAAATACAACGATACTCAAACACAAATACGCTACGCCAAGTGAAGTGCCACCATTAGTTATGCAGTGCAAATATATGTTAAATTTTATTATATAAGCCGATATAGGTATCGGTTAAAACACCATATCGGTCGAACTCTGGTAGTAACCAGTATTTCTAACAGAAAGCAACATACATATGTACATTTGTCCATAGGGGGCGCCACGATTCAGAATTATTCTGGAGTATCTAAAGGCCGCTTACAGTTTGCAACTTTATTGCCGATTGGCAAGAAAAAATTGCAGCAATTTTTATTGCGCGCACGCGTAAATATGTCTGTTTGGACAATTTCTTAACAAATGAACACAAATACGCGTGCGCGCAATAAAAATGCTGCAATTTTTCTTGCTGGCAATAAAAATTTCGAACTGTAAAGCGACCTTAAGCGTAAGATTCCCCGAATCGGGAATTATTGGTCTAAAATTCAGAAATCAAAAAATTTACGGGTTTGTTTGTTGCCGCATGTTGATTTATTCATAGAATGTCAACATTAAATTACATTAGATGAGAAAGATTAGGAAATGATTGAAGAGGGTAAACTGATATTGAACCTGATACAAAAGATATACGAGGTGCCATTTAAAAACAAAAAATGTTGACGTACTTAGTACAGTGATATTTGACCACTGTTGTTGCACTCCGATATATATGTATGGGACATTCCACGCCAACTTCGCCACTAAAAAAATATATTTCTCTGGAACTTTGTATATAAGTAGTATGTGATAAGAAAAGTTGATGCCTAAAATTTTAGAGCTCAAGTCACATTACGCCTCGTCACGAGCGGTCACAAAATTAGAGCTTTTTATGACAATCTTAAATTCGCGACTGTTGTAGGCAAATGAGCGCGAATGAAAAAATTGAAAAAACAGTAAAAACATCGTTTTTTCCCGTAGATTGCGATAAAAATACTTTGAATTAATTGAGGGTAGTTTTCACCTTTCAGAGGGTTAAAACTTTAAAATCGAAATTTGGAAAAGTCTTAAAAAATTTTTTTTGCCTAAAAAAAAGCTTGACTACTTTCGGATGGCTTTTGTCCCAAGATGGGATGAGCAACGGTATGACGCTAGAATCGAAAGCTGAAAATTTACCATTTTTACGTTATATATTCGTTATAAAAAAAGAAAATAAATGAAAAAACCATATTATATAAGGTTTTTAGGGTCGCTGATTACAAATCTGATGTCCGATTTAGAAAATTCGTTTTTAATGGGGCCCCATGGCCCTATAACAAAAAATATGATGCATTTCAAAATTTTAAAAATATCACGGTATTCTACACAACATTTTGAGTAAAAAAGGTCTCTTGCATTTTTTCAATTTAATGCGAATTTTAGAGTAAAAAAAATCGAAAAACTTTTTAGAATTAAAAGTTTTTAAATTTGTTTTAAAAATACGCCTTAAATTGAAAAATAGCATGACATTTTTACTAAAAATTTTGCGTAGTATACGACGGTATTTTTAAATTCCGTGAATCGTCATATTTTTATTGTGGGGCCTCATGGGGCCCCATAAAAAACGAATTTTTACTTTTTTAAGTAAAAAATGTCTTCTGTAATTTTTTCATTTAATGCGTACTTTTTTGAGTAAAAAATTAATTAACCTCGATGAATTTTATAATAAAAACAAAACTTGAATATTTTTTAATAAAAGCGTGAATAATTTTTTACAACAGACAGTTTTTACTTAAAATTTAACGTAGAATAGGGGAAATTTTTTTTATAATAGGTTAAAAATTCGTTTTTTATGGGGCCCCATGAGGCTTCATAATGAAAAATATGACGAATCACGGAATTTAAAAAAATACCATCAGATGTGTACGCAAAATTTTGAGTAAAAAATGTGTCATGCTATTTTTCAATTTACGGCGTAGTTTTAAAGCAACAAATTTAAAAACTTTTAATTCTAAAAAAAGTTTTCAATTTTTTTAATCTAAAAATGCGCATTAAATTGAAAAAAATTCAAGAGACCTTTTTTACTCAAAATTTTGTGTAGAATACCGTGGTATTTTTAAAATTTTGAAATTCATCATATTTTTTGTTATGTCCCCATGGGACCCCATTAAAAACGAATTTTCTAAATCGGACATGGAATTTGTAAGAAGCGACCCTATAAACCTTATAATATGGTTTTCATACATTTTCTTTTTTTTTTACGTACGAAGATATAATGTAAAAATGGTAAATTTTCAGCTTTCGAGCCTTCTAGCGGTCATACCGTTGCTCATCCCATCCTGGGACAAAAGCCATCCGGAACTAAAGTTGTCAAGCTTTTTTTTAGGCAAAAAAAATTTAAGAAGTCATACTTTTCCAAATTTCGATTTTAAAGTTTCTAACCCTCTGAACAGGGGTGAATTACCTGTTAATGAATTCAAAAGCATTTTTTATCGCAATCTACGGGAAAAATGCGATGTTTCTACTATGTTTTCAATTTTTTTTTTATTCGCGCTCATTTGCCTACAACAATCGCCTAATTTAAGATATTCTAAAAAGCTCTAATTTTGTGAACGCTTGTGACGAGAGCGTAATGTGACTTGAGCTCTAAAATTTTAGGTATCAACTTTTCTTATCACATTAGCTTATATAAATCATTCTCGGAGCCCTGCATATTAAATAAGGTTATCTATGTATGTACTAGTTGTTGCAGTCTAGGTATATGGCAAGTATCGACTAAGTTTTAGATTAGTCGATAGCACCTGTCTCTCCTAGGACAGGTGTTTGATAAACAATGGTTATTATAAATATGTAAATGTACAGGATTCATAAAAAACACGCGATAACGTTCGTAGACTACTCTTAAACAAGGGAGTTTGTAAGAAGCGACCCTATAAACCTTATAATATGGTTTTCATACATTTTCTTTTTTTTACGTACGAAGATATAATGTAAAAATGGTAAATTTTCAGCTTTCGAGCCTTCTAGCGGTCATACCGTTGCTCATCCCATCCTGGGACAAAAGCCATCCGGAACTAAAGTTGTCAAGCTTTTTTTTAGGCAAAAAAATTTAAGAAGTCATACTTTTCCAAATTTCGATTTTAAAGTTTTAACCCTCTGAACAGGGGTGAATTACCTGTTAATGAATTCAAAAGCATTTTTTATCGCAATCTACGGGAAAAATGCGATGTTTCTACTATGTTTTCAATTTTTTTTTTATTCGCGCTCATTTGCCTACAACAATCGCCTAATTTAAGATATTCTAAAAAGCTCTAATTTTGTGAACGCTTGTGACGAGAGCGTAATGTGACTTGAGCTCTAAAATTTTAGGTATCAACTTTTCTTATCACATTAGCTTATATAAATCATTCTCGGAGCCCTGCATATTAAATAAGGTTATCTATGTATGTACTAGTTGTTGCAGTCTAGGTATATGGCAAGTATCGACTAAGTTTTAGATTAGTCGATAGCACCTGTCTCTCCTAGGACAGGTGTTTGATAAACAATGGTTATTATAAATATGTAAATGTACAGGATTCATAAAAACACGCGATAACGTTCGTAGACTACTCTTAAACAAGGGAGTTTAATATTGTGACAAACAAAGCACAATTACATATTTCTTTTTATACAAAAGTGTTTTATCTTCATTATGTTTATGTATTTAATGAATTTCTCGGTAAAGATATACAATGTTTTTTAATTTTATGAGTATTAATCGAAAATTAGAGCTTGTCAAGAAACGCAATTGCGTGTTGAAGTTTTGCAAACGTATCCGTTGCGCTGTGTCCAAAACAGTCACAAAGAACAAACAAACGACTAACAAATTTAAACTTGTACTGAAGGTGTATTACATGTTAACCTACCGCCCTGTTTCCGTTAAGTCCTGTCTCCGCAATGTTGCTAGATCGGGCGCTACGTTGCCAGTCTCATTACTTAATTTACACACCTCGTATGTACAAGGCTGCAAATGTAAATAACAAGGGCAAAGGCTGCAAGTGTAAAAACCTTTAGTCAACAGGGGGTTGGGGGTTGAATTGGGCTAAATTTGCAAGAAAGTCATTATAATCTTTCACTGAGCAATAGAGTGAAGTTTTTATTTTAATTTTATTATATTGTATCATATTATGAATAATATAATTTAAAATATAAATATAAAGTAATAGAGTGAAGTTTTTTTTTAAAATTATATTATACATAATATAATGTAATTTAAAAAAAAACACTATTGCTCAGTGAAAGTTTATAATGACTTTCGATTGCGTTTCTTAACAAGTTCTAATTTTCGAGATGTGTCACTATTGATCTATCTCGTTTGCAATGTAAGCTCAAAAAATGTGTTTATTTACGACATCACATTAGAAACGTCTAAAATTATCGTAGCTGGCCTACAGTGTTTCTCTACTATGCATGTATTATACATATAAACATTCCGCTTGAATCACTCTATCTATTAAAAAAAAACCGCATCAAAATCCGTTGCGTAGTTTTAAAGATTTAAGCATACATAGGGACAGACAGACAGCGGGAAGCGACTTTGTTTTATACTGTTATGATTACATACATTTGCAAGATAATATTATACTGAAAATTATTATTAGCTTGGATTTGTTATGAATTTATGGCCAAAAAGATTAAAATTGCTAAAGATGCTGACAATGCTAAATGTTCGCAAAATCGAGAAACCTGCCCTAAAAATAAATAAAAATTTGTTGTTGCCGCGGTAACCATTAATTTCACAATTAGATGTGTCAGTCACAGCTGATTTCTGGTAGTTTTTGGGAATATTCGTTATTTTTAAATAAAAATGGGCCGTGGATGTGCGACTGATCAAAAATTGCGGCAGCTCATTGTAAAAAAATACTGCAGTGGCAAAAAATCCGCGAAATTGCGGAAGAATTGTGCTTTGCAAAGTCTATTGTTGGGGACATATTAGAACATTACCGCCAGATTAGGAAATTTGGATGTAAAAGTTAAAAGTCCTGGAAGACTCAGACTTGTTATTGAAATGAGCCAAAGGTTGTTGGTGAAAATTTTCAAAAAAAGTCGACGGAACACCTTAACCCTTTCAAGACGATTTTTTATTTGGAGAAGATAATAACTTTTTTAGACTATTTTATGATATTGTAGGTCAAAGGTATCTTTTATATTAGAAAATGACAAAAAAGTACCAAGGGGTTGGTGGGGGTGGTGGTACAAATAAGTACCGGCAGTCTTCTGTTGTGGTATTTATGTGTACCATCAGTTCCATATAAAAATATACATAACATTAATATTAATATACATAATATTAATTCTCTTTATCACCTATAATTACAAAATATTTTAGGTATTGTAACGTTTTATTTATTTCGGGTTCGTGAGGTGTGAAAAATTAAACTCGCACTTTTAAACTAACACTATTTATTTAATTAATACAACTACGGACTAACACTATTTAACTAC
>JAPWTK010000700.1:0-115000 GCA_029963805.1 Aromia moschata
AGCTATTTGCTTGCCACAAACCAAAATGGCACCAATTGACGACAGTCTTGTTTCCTTTATATCTAAGAATCAATGTATGTACATCTGTAATTGTTTTTACACATACTTTAGTACAAAACAATGTAGGAAACACTAATAATGGATATTCCAAAGTTCGATATTAGGTACTGAAAAGTTAATGACAATTTGATGGGAGTTAAAACGACATCATTACTATGTCTAAATTCTCTCAACGAACAGTAATTTTTTCATTCTATACATTATACAATATACATTTACCTTAAATATTTTTTTATAAACTGTAAGTTAAAACTGACAATAATATAAGCGCCATAAATGTATCCATGTAATACACATACATAAATAAATCAACTCATATTACTGTTAACTTTGATGTTAACTTAGCTGTAAAGTCGGAGCAAAATTTAAATTGAATGTGGAAGTTCCCTACAATTTCCCTGTAATTTCAGAAGTTATTTTCCCACGAAGATTAAAAATAAACTTTTCTTTATAGAATTTGTTTATTCTCGAAGTATTCTCATTTAGGGAATAATATCTAACAATAAGTATGTCCGTGATACTACATAATATGTTTCAAGACACGACTACGATATACAGTAACGTATCAGAAAAGAAAGTACTTAATTAAGATCAATTTTATTATAAATGAATATTATATAGTTAATTATGAAGAAGTATTAGGTTAAAAAACATATTGCACTTAAAAGAGGAAATAATAAACCAGAACTTTTTTTGAAAATTTTGTGGCACTTGTTATTTACTTGAATAACAATTATGTATTGTTTAATAAAATATATAATAATTGTAATAAAATATACATACCTACTATGTACGAGTATATATAAATATATGTTTTTTTAGAAAGGGCAGCCATACTTACAAATAAATATGTACAGTGTATTTGATTTAGTTTTACATTTTTTCCCTATTTTCTCTCCTATACAGTGGCGGTGTTTAAATAAACTTTATCTTTATAAATGAGTAATGGATTCATTCGCTAAAAATTCATTTACCGCGCAATACGACACAATACATGTTGGAGCCTTATCTGTTTAAAAATGCTCGGCAGCGCAAAGATGACGATATAAAGAGTTTTAGCCCCACTTTTTTATCTTTTTCCATTTAATATCAGATTCAAGAAATTAAAAATAAGAAAAGTCAGAAAAAAAACAAAAACGTAAAAAAAAATAAAACAAAAAGTGGAACTAGAACTCTTTACGTCCTCGTCGTTAGCTATGGATTGTGCCAAGAAAGAGTGAATTTTCAAAATCTCATCAATCTCTTTGAAGATTTATGTGTCGATGTCGACCATGTTGTATCCACCAAATTGAATTACGTGAATGTGACCTCGGATTTGTAATCAGCGAACCCGAAAACGTATAGATGTGATGGTTTACTATGTTGGGAACCGTTTTTCACATGTTTGACCTTGAAATGACCTTGACCGAGACCTGATTGGGTCAAATGGACTGAATTCAGATTCAGCGACCCCAATAACGTAGATGTGATGGTCGCGTTTCTTAAATTGCTGCTCAAAATCTTACAGACCCGAAAAACTACAAAATGTTGGTTGTACATGGTTGAATACCTCAAGCCTTTGAGTTACAGGATTATGAACAAAAATGAAAACGGACAGCTAAAAAATGGTTTGAAATGACTTCTACATACGTATGGAATGAAATTTTTGGAAAGTTGTAGGAAAACTGTCGATTACCGCTTGGGTAGTGTTACTTGTAGGTAATGAGTAATGAGTGTGTATGTATTGGGGACACCATTTGCTTTGTGCAATTGTAATAATATTGACAACCAACTTTCTGGTTGGCAATTTAAGTCTGGTCTTTCCGTGACTTTTTAAACAACAGTTTTATTTAAAAACATTCAATTGTGCATATGTCACTGAACTTTGGGAATTTTCACCGCAGTGAAGTACAACATTTTGGTTTTATGAAAACGAAATTAGATAACAAAATTTATAGTAATAAAAAACGAGCAAAATGATATATTAATACGAGCTGGTGTTGCCTGCGGTTACGAAAATACGAGGTTCGTATTGCCTGGAAGACATACATATGTATAAAGAATGGCTTTTTCTCAGCTATTGTAAATATGTCGGATAACAAGTAAACTGTGATAGGTAGATCATATCAAGTGACCCTAATGTCCTTAGCGAATGATACTCAAACAATTCGATAGCTGACTTGAACGCACCTAACTAACCCTTTTTTTCTCATTTCTGTTTTTTTTTTACTAACTATAGGCGCAACATTTTAATTTTAATTAAACAATTGTGATCTAGTATTGTGGATGTAGATATATTAAAATAATTTATATCGAATAGATAGCTCGACATTTCTAAAGGTTGGAAGCAATTTTCAATATGCACCATAACGTAGAGGGCACCATTACCCTCGACCTCCAGCTGGAAGCCATGCAGCGACTGCGCAGGGGCCGGATATAGGAACGTGCCGTATGGAGACGTGGAGAACTCCACCAGCAGCTCGTGACCGCTGGAGACAGCCTCGGGCACAGCCTCGCCGCCCCCGCAAAACTTCAAGATGACGGGGTCGCGGGTGGTGTATCCGTCGTAGACGGTCACATAGTCCTGGACGTCGTCGCAGTCGCTCCACACCTTCAGTTCTCGCGTGCTCGCGGTGCCATAGAGGGCCGAGTGGCTGCGGATGGAGATCAGCTGGCCCTTGGGCTGGCGGACCGTTATCAGAGCGTGTTTACCTGATAAAGAGGAGAAAGAAGATGAACATAGAAAATAAAACATTGTTTTGTTTTTTGTATGTACCATTTAGTTACTGCATTAATTAATATTGAAATATCTAAAAATGCCAATGTAATGATGTAATTATGCTAACGTTACATTTTTTTAAATGATGGAGGCGTTACTGTTCTTTTTTTTAAATAACGGAGATGAAGTTCTTTTTAGTAAAAGTTAGGCGCGTTTTATTTTAAAGTTTCACATCGGCGCCATCATATACAGCCCCACAGTATAAAAAAAGTCTTCTTGCATCAGACTAGACCAAATTCTTTCCATGTAGTCCGCTGAAACCAAATCAGTTTCCCTCCACAAGTTAGTATTTTTTTCTTCAGTCAAAGACACCCCAGGAAATCCATGAAGTTATAGGTATTTTTGATTAGAAAAAAAATTCTGACTGTGAAAAAATTCTGTGTAGGAGCAAACTGGGGTCAGATTTGGTTCCAGTGGGCAAAAATACAAGGGAATAATGTGGTCTAGTTCGATGAATAGTTTATTTTTTCCATTTTGTGGAGCTCTGCAATTAGTTCCATATCCGTCTATATTTCCACAGTGGAGTGGAATTTTTTAAATTTTTTATTGGCTAAATAGGCTTAAAATGTTCTGAAACGTCGAGATTTAAAATTTAAGTGAAAACAAATTCTGTCTGTTTGTAAACCTTTTTTGAGTGCACGATAATTCAAAAAATGAGTTAAGATGTCATGAAAATTTGAGCACTTATGTACCATGACGAGGTCTGAAGCTATTAGATTTTGAGCTTAATCGGCTAAGAAGTTGAGGATAAATGGGAGTAATACTCTTTTTTCCATTTCATAGTTAACTCGCAAACGATGAAATATATGCACTTTAAATTCAATAAGACACATATACAACATGATAAAATCTGCATATTTAACGTTTTTAGCTTAATTCAGTAGAGGGTTGGAAGGGTTGAAGGGGTAAGTCCTAAACAAAATAGGTCAAAGAAAATCTTTAAACAAATTTTAGTAACTACACAGGAAACAGAGTTCTACAAAAGTGTCTTACAGTCTTGGTCTTCCATGTATGGGGGCGGGGGTTATCTAGAAAAATATGAATATAAAGAAAATTTAAAAAACTTGTGAAAACTTATGTATGATCAAAGGAACCTTAAATTTATGTTCATTTGCTTAATGGTGTTTGTGCTGTACACAAGGTGAGAGTAAGGGGACGGTGTTTTGTTGTCCCATAATATGAATCAATAAATACATTCGTATGACGTGTCGTTTTATAGGTTTTTGTGGTAGGAAAATTCAAATACTATATTATTAAGTCTATTTTCACTTTACTTCCATATCCACATAGTATTCATACTCACATATCCATATAGTATTCATGTATTATATTTTTTAAATTTTTGAGCTTATTCGGTTCAGGGGTTGGGGGATAAATGGGGGTAATACTTTTTCCTTTTCCCTATAAGCAATTCGCGAACGATGCAAGATATCCACGTCCAATTTCAGAATCAAATTCAAATTTAAAAGCAAAAGGGCTCTATAAAAGGTATCTACTTCGCCCTTACACTCTTTTAAATACGAGAGGGGGATAGAATACAATATAAGGGAAAACATTAATCGTTTGTGAAAACTTATATGTAGCCAAACCAAATAATATTGAATTAATATTTCAATTCACAGGAAGGGAAGGGGGCGGTTGTTTTGTTATATCTAAATGTAAATTAATAAAGATATGATTAAATTAATGTCATAAAGATTATATCCAAATTCATAGTAATCAATATAACCTGATGTTTTTAGAGTTCAGTCTAATTAAATGTGGAAAATGGGATGTGGGAAGTAGAAATTCCATCTGGCAGCGGTTTTTAAAAAAAATTACCGTCTGCACCTCCGCCAATTTTAATAAAATTAACCATATATGCGTCTTGATAGTGTTAATACAAGAAAATTATCTTATACTCGCAATAGCAATGCAACAATCCTTAAGCCTACTTTTTGAAGGTAGTTCCTGTAACTAGAATTCTCATAGCGTTTCAGGAATTACTCAGAAACGACTATGAACATAAAACAATATGTACATATGGGTGATTCTGCCGTAAGTAGCAGTAGTAATCGTGTCCAGAGGTCATGCATCCGTATAAAAATAAAATTATATACTTGAACAACGTCGAGACTTATTAAATTATGTGACTCTTTTCGGCTTACAACTTTTAACAGATATCTAATCTCCTTCACGAAGAAAATTGAAAAAGTAGAGTAAAAATGTCAGTTCCGACCCCTGTCCAAAACTAAATTTTGTAAATAAAAGTGCCGCCCAGAAGAAAATAACTTTTTTTTTTAAATTCGCGTATATACATCATCAATTGTAGTAATTACTGATTACATTTGTAGATGTTATAATTACATAATTTTTTAACTAATAAGGATTTTTAGCGCATACTTTTGTCACACAAATTGTATTAAAATTATGGTAAGTATGTATATAATACAAGATCCCACCTAAGTCGACCTCCCCCCATCCTTTTTCCTAATTAAATATATATTTTATACGATAAAATGTATAAATCAATACAATGTTCTAGGATTGCCAAGCCATATCCGCGAAAGGCTATTTAATTAAAAATTATGTAATGCAATTTTTTGTGGTCATTACGGTCATTCTTTTTTAAAAAAACTGGTGAACTGATATTAGTAAAATTACCCTCATCGTTTTTCCTAATGAATTATATATGAAAATGTAGTTAATTTTATTGCGGATATGATGGTATAGGGGTGCCTTTGCGAAAGTGCGCAGAGTCTAGGGTTGCCGCGATTTAAAGTATGAATAATTGAGTAAGAGATAAGGCGCGACGGAGAGCACTGCACGTATTAATATATGTGATAGAGAAGGACACAGAAGTGTTCTGTGTTCTGGAGTAAATAATTAACAACAATCATAATAAAAAAAATTATAACAATAATAATAATAGCAAATCGGCAGAGGGGAGTGATGACGACCAGATTTTTCCAGTTTTATAATATTATTAGAAGTGGCCAGAAGGCAGTTGTCCTACAAATGTGTCACATTGTTAGAAAGGTTTTGGGACAGGATGAATTTCCTCCCCTCGCCTGAGTCTAATTCCTGCTGGAGGCGGGGATGGGATATCAAGCTATCACTATCTGCATGTTGATGGGTGAATGTTTTCCCAGCGATTACGCTGAAAAGTGTGGAATATAAATTAATAATAATGAAATAATAGTATTTAAAAAAGCGATAAAAGAGATGCAATATTTCAACCGAAAATCCGGTATATCAACAACAAACTAAATAAAATATATAAAAAACAACAATATTAATAGTAAGAAAAATAACAATAATAATAATTTTAGTAATAAATATGAGAGCGAGTTTAAAATAAGTTGCATTTGTATGTTTCCTTATTTTTTAGCGGTTGAACGCATGCAGAACTTCTGCATGCGTTAAGGATAAGTTATATAAGTAAGGTTAAGGTATATAAGTATGTAGTAAATTAACAATATATAAGTAACATACACTAATATATTCTTATTTATAGAACAGGGTCGATAAAAGAAAACATTTTTGATACAATTAATACATTTATTGTTACAAAAAAAAAAAATATATCGAAACTGCTCTCCGTCGCGCTTATCTCTTACTCAATTATTCATACTTTAAATAGCGGCAACCCTAGACTCTGCACTTCCGCAAAGGAAACCCCTATACCATCATATCCGCAAATAAAATTAACTACATTTTCATATATAATTGATTAGGAAAAACGATGAGGGTAATTTACTAATATCAGTTCACCTGTTTACACCTGGCAACCCCGTATACGGCGGGAAAAATGGTAGGCAACCGTACCTTGACGTTTTATGTACATCTTTGGTTTTCGAATAGTACTATTTTTTTTAAGAAAAAGAATGACCGTAATGACCGCAAAAAATTGCATTAAATAATTTGTAATTAAAAATAGCCTTGCGCGGATATGGCGCGGCAACCCTAGCACATTGTGTTGCTTTATACATTTTATTGTATAAAATATAAGGTTTAATTAGGAAAAAGGATGAGGGAGGTGGACTTAGGTCGGCATCTTAATTTAATATAAATCGCTTTGAAAAACACGCCATATAGTTCCCCAAGTGCCACCTACCGGTAACTTTTCAAATTACACACCGCTAAAAGTTTTGATCCTTTGAATAGACAAGTGCATCATTTTTCGCTTTACGTGCGTACAACAATTTTGGTCAGTTCCGACCCCGTCTAGAGCGACCGCTAGGTGTACTTGAATAAAGGTATCGTAAACTACATTTCCTTATACTATTTGACGGTGACAGGTATTGTGTAAGCGGAAAAGTCGGTATGTTTTGTCTACGAAAGGCACGATCGCTCTAAAGCATGAAATGTCAGTTCCGACCCCTTAATAATCAATTGAAGTTGCATTTCCTTATATTTTTAAGTTTTGAGTTATAAAATACTTAATTTATTATCGTAGAATTGTCGTTTTTTTATAGTTTTAAGATGTTCTTGTATAACCAATAAGTTGTTCGGGTGTGAAGAGAAAATTAGCCAGTAGTAGTGTATTTGGACGACGACGACAACGACCGGGATAATTTTGCGCATCGGTTACGGAGGGGCACTTGGATCTGCTCAATTTATCAATCTTGTCCACTCCGAACGCTCTGTTCACTCAGAAATTCCGAACCAAACATGCGTTTTTTTCTGGTATGTAATAAGCGCAACCAAAAAAATCATAAATATTGTACCTACAACGTTCGACACGAATATTTTTGTAGTGAATTCATTGTAGATACTTGTCTTTGATGTCCTTTGAAGCAATAATAAGCAGAAACAAAATTGTTTTATTATATTTCAAAAATTAAAAAATTGTAAATCGAATCTGAGCCAGTTACGGCAGAATCACCCATATGCATACGTTTATTTTTGTAACCAGACTAATAGGGAACATTAAAAATATATAAATTTATTCCCTATTACAAAAAAATCCTTATTATCTCTTCCTGTATGAAGAAAGAGCTTCAGAAAAATGTTGTTCTCCCCCGTCCTACGTTCAAAGTGTATACGTTTTTGTTTTCTTTTTAACGCCGTTCAAGAAATAAAAACCTTATCCGGGGGTATTCATTTTTCAGATTAACTCATGACTCACTTATTTCCCTTCCTATATTTTCCCTCTTTAATATTAATGACATGTTCTTTTATATTAAGACATTAAAACACAACGATTTAACCTCTTTTTTTTTTCAAAAAATTGGACATTAGATGCCGTTACTTGTGGTAGTCAATCTTTATAAAAAAAAAAGAAATAAAACATAAAGGTCTTTTTTACCACCAAGTTTGGCATCACTTAGTTACTACAATTTCGGAAAAAAAGCGTGCCATTTTCCAACTGGATTCGCCAAGGGATGAGAAGCAAAAAACAGGATTGGCAGTATTTATAACAGAGATAAATAGTGATGTGGTGAAATTTTTTCAGTAAATCAATATTGAAAGATCGTAAGGGTATGAGAATACTTTTTGGAAATAAATTTTACAGTGTTAAAATTTAATATCCAAATGCGACAAAAGAAGCGTGTGAAAGAGATCAACCCTTGGTCGTTAAGCGTGCCATTTTAGGGGTTGAGGGTGCATTTATTAGATTTTCTAGGAATTCTAATATATTTAATTCCTTCGCCTTACTACTTTAAGTAAAAACATTAAAAGTAAAAGCAAAAAAAGTAAAGACATTAAAACACAACGATTTAACCTCTTCTTTTTTCAAAAATTGGACATTAGATGCCGTTACTTTGTGGTAGTCAATCTTTATAAAAGAAAAATAAATAAAACATAAAGGTGTTTTTACCACCAAGTTTGGCATCACTTAGTTACTACAATTTCGGAAAAGCGTGCCATTTTCAAACTGGATTCGCAGGGATGAGAGCAAAAAACAGGATTGGCAGTATTTTATAACAGAGATAAGTAAAGGATGTGGTGAAATGTTTTCAGTAAATCAATATTGAAAGATCGTAAGGGTATGAGAATACTTTTGGAAATAATTTACAGTGTTAAAATTTAATACCAAATGCGACAAAAGAAGCGTGTGAAAGAGATCACCCTTGGTCGTTAAGCGTGCCATTTTAGGGGGTTGAGGGTGCATTATTAGATTTATAGGAATTCTAATATATTTAATTATTCGCCTTTTTGTGCATGTAAAACCGTCATATTCTTTAAATTTGGGAAACTAAAGAAATAGTGCAGAACTATGGGCGTGGATAGGATTTTGCCCCAGGGGAGGGAGGCGAACTGGAATTGAGGGGCAAACTGATCTCAACATGTAGAAAAAATTGTTTTTAAATAAAAAATAGGGTATATACCTAAATATGCCTTTGACATCAGTCACGTGAAGATTGGTATGGCAGGGAATTTAAAAGAATGGTACGAAATAAAAAGTACGTTTAGTTGTTGAGCTATCAGAAGAAGATATATTTTTTAAAAAAACATTAAAAAATAAATTTTAAGCGCGTATGTCAAATTTGAGACCAAAATTTAAACAAACTGGAATATGATATTTTTTATTCATAGTCGGTCTATGAAATGTAATTATGGAACTTGTAATAGCACTTGTAGTAACTTCAATTAAAGAAAAGTAATAACTCAACAATGAAATCAGTGGAGTAATTTCTCTAGGGAAATTTTCAGAGCGGTAAAGGAGAAAGAATATTTCGGGCTAGCTCGTTCCCTACTGCAATGCCCTGTAAGTATAGGGCTCAAGTATTTTCAATAATATTATGGTGTCTACAAATTCTTGGAAAAGTGGGATTTACAGTTAGTTTTGAATTTTACGGCACTATTCCAACAATGAGATCACCTGATAAATACAAATTTGAAATGTATCATAAAAATCAAAATTCTGTTTTATTTTGAAGGTTTTATTTTCGTTGATAAGTATAAAATGTTTTCTAACAGCATAGGGGGAAAGATGCCCTCATTGGCTACGCCCATATGCAGCGGCTAAAGAATAGTTTGCAAAAATGTTTATTTAAGTCTATGAACGGAAATGGTATTTGTACCTACCTAGTTTTGAAAGAAATATGAGCTCAATATAAAATCAAGATATACTACTAGACATGTTATCTTATAGACAGACTCTTGTCCCATAATTATATTAAAACTTTTAAAAGGTGTTTTGTACAGGTGATTTCAAAGGGGGTAATTTCATATTTTTTTTCTACTAGAGACAGACTAACTTTTTCCATGATAACTGTTGCATATTTGAAAAAATAGAAAGAGGAAAAATAGTTTTTTAAAGCTTGTACCATATGGTGAAATTTTTGTAGTGTTACAAATTAATCCACAAAAAAATATGACATATTATGGGTTGTTTGCTTCATTCCATACGGGTGTAGAGGAAAATAAAAATGTTACCCCAAAGCTGTCTTTCTGTTAATAAAAGTCACACACCAAATTCTTATATTATTCCGTGATTCCGTGTATTTTTGGCTCGCCCTGTATGTGCGAATAAATTTTCAGGAAACTCTAATCAAAAAAGTTTCTATGGGATACCCCTTTAAATCACCTTTAGAATACACCCTTTCAAAGTTTTAACATATGGGACACCCTATATAACTGGCTCGAAATTAGATTACTTCTTGAATTTTGTTAATAGCACCTACAAAAATGTTAAATTAACACTAGAAACGGAAAAAAGAGGGAAAATATTTTTTTGGATATAACTTTTACTCTAAATCCAAATGTAACAAAACGACAAAATGGGCAGGCAAAAAGCTATTCCTAGTTTCAGTTTTAGAATATCCTTTATTTCGGAGAAAGCGATAGAGACCGCCCAGGATATCTCGTAAATCTTGTTATTGTGTCAATTTTTAAGATAATTAAGAGCGTTTACTAAATAAGTGTTTCGGCCGTGACGAATTGGGTTCTAGAGGATTTTTTGTAAATTGTCTCATTCCGGGAACTCACCCAAGTGGTACTTACCACATGTGGCCATAAGAAGGGCCAAGGCGACTGGACAGAGCATCGCCGGCCAGGGGCGCGCCAGAATAAAACTCGCGGAGGGTGGCGGCTGGCGACAGTCGAGATAAGTGATGCAGAGGAAATGATTCAGTGGAAAATGGGATGTAAATTATATATGGGAGGTCAAGCTACTAAATACTTATATATATGTAAATCCTTGGTCACACCGTCTATCGCGGAATGTCGAAGGTTGTTAATGGAAGATCGGCTCAGAACCGAGGAGAACCTTGACGTCTGCTACGCCACTGGGTGGCTATGGAGACGTAAAGGTTCGCTATGCTAGTGGGGTGAATTTAGGGTGTTTTCTAGAAAATATACCATGTTCATAAAAACGGGATAAACCCGAAAAACTTCAGTTCTTTTCTTCCGCTCCATGGTTTCTTACGTTGTCGTGTTGGCTCTGATTAATCCTTGAAGGTTGCTATTATTATGGTATTTGTTCAGGAATGTTATATTGTATGTGTTGATCAAAGCGCCTTCAAGTATTAATTAGTTATTATCGGGAATAAGACGTGTGACTGGGGATTAGTTAACGGCAATTATTATAGTTTGTTTCGATTAAATTAAACTCCCTTACATATGTGTACGTATGTGTTTTATTTCGCGCCGGACTACCAAAGGGGACCTAACACCTACAGTTGACCAATTAAGGCGTTATCAGGTAAGCTAATGTTTTCTCTTGGACGAATTAATCAACGAATCCACATATCATAGGTGTGCAGATTTAACAAGACCGCTCGGTAAATCTGGAAAGTAACAAATAGGAATCCGCGGGGTCGCGAGTAATTCCGCGTGCCCCTGGATGGCACCTGTTACAAATTGGTGTCAGTATAATGGGGTTGATTTTTTCTGAAAAGAGAAGAATTGTACCTATAACATGTGCTCATTATTTAAAATTTTAGTAGGGACTTTCTTACCGGAAATATTGTGTAGGGTCATATTTTATTAGCGTACCTTTTATGCGTATTCAAAATTCTATTTAAAGTATTGGTTGTACGAGAACGTTAAAGTTTCATATTGTCAGTGAAATATTGATGGGAAAAAATGTTTGCAATGATTATAGAATACTTTTGTTTATTAGGAAAATTTTGGGTAAAAATATCACTCGAGAAATGTCGACGGAGAGTGGGTTATAGGAGAATAAAAAAAGAAAAAAAAAAAATTAAGTTAAATTAAAAATGTACAGTGGGAATGTAACTTTTCATGCGTGAAAACAGCTAGGATAAGTTTCATTGACGGAAGAAAAAACTCCGACTACGTGTCGTAAAACAGGAATAATTTGTATTGTTTTACACGGCCTGTAATAAGGTGGAAATTTTATTAGCGAAGGCAAGTGTTAGAGGGGCATACAGAGTAATTGTGTTATAAAAGAAAAAAAAATAGGTTTTGATCTTTGCCCCATAAATGTAATTAACGAGAAGTACAGCATGTGTTAAACATACATAAAATTATTCCAGTAGGTAGGTGAAATATGTAGTGAAGAAGAGAAGGACATTATTATTTCCAGAGTAGGTTAAATACAGTGGAAGTAAGAAGGAAATACTAATCTGAGGAAGTCAAAGAACTAAGTTAGAACTGTAACAATAGAAAACATGTTTATAAATAATAAGGGGAGTAGTAGTATTTCACTTGATTATTTTAAATTGTCCTTTAATGTTAATTGAGGCGGTCCAGAGCAATTAGGTTAAGTAAAAAGGTTGTAAAAAAAATCGGGGTAAAATATCACGAGTGAATAACAAAAAAAAACAATAAATAAATAAACAAATAAACGATTTGCATAATGTGATAGTTAGATAAATACGCACTTGTTCAGATACGCTTAGAGTTAAAAAAAAATGTACCTTTCTGGGGATTAGAAACCTAATAAAGTAGAACGTGAAGGACAGGCTACCTGGAATCGCGTTGTACGTACCCATAAAGTGCAAGATTTGCCCAGGTCGGTTTTCAAACTTTTTTAAGGGGGGATCAACAGCCAAAAAGGGTCAACTCAGGCCATATAAGATTAATAAATTTTTATAGTAACCTCAGTTCAATGTTAAGAAAAGAAAATATGCTTAGTTGGAATTCCAAATTTATGTTAATGCACCTGCACTATGGGCAAATTAATTAATGATCAGGTATCGAGTCAGGTACAAATAATACTTGTACATAAAGCGTGTAATAGTGTCAAATTCGGCTAATAGGAAAACAGTTACATGTGTCGTAAATACGTGGTTAAATACGGGCAGTTGGCCAAGCGCGTATACAGAAAAAAAAGGTGTATTAGTTTAAATAATGGAAAGGAAAAGTTAATAGAAATTGTGATTATTAATGAATAAAGATAGTAGGTTTCACTCGCTTGAGATAAGCAGGGCGGATCTAGCATAACACCTACGGTAGTACCTATTTCATGTGAAAGAAAAATGTTAAAGTACTAAATGTTGTGAGAGCATGTCGACTCGTGTCCGAAAGCAAATTACTCACAAAGTTGTCCGATTCGCTGAAAATTAGGAAAATCTCATGCTCAGGTAATGCTACGGTTCCTATTAGGAGGAAATTTCGATTTTATAGGCCGTATTAGGTGTCAAAGTTCTTAATTCGTTAGTTCTCTTTTCTGTACCTGAATTCTCGTTTAAGGGCCGACCGGCCATCGGGCTCTTCTGTCTAGTGTAGACGGTCCCAAAAACCTCTGCATGTGACCGAGTGGTGAAAGCTAAGGGTATTTTTTTTTTTTGTTTATTGCGATGAAGTTTTGTAAATGTCTGTATGTACGTAAATACATGTGGATGCGAATGTGAGTGAAATAGAAGACTTACAGTTGGCTGCATATGATGCGCACATATGTATCTAAGGTAAGCGGATGAAATAGGACAGAGAGAGACAGAGGGACGCTTGTAAAATGAGTGAAAGCGAGTGAACGCGAGGGCTGAATTGCGACCGACACTCTGAGGGCCTCGTGATTTTGGGGTGAACAACCGGCGATCGGAAAAGACGAGTTGACCTGCTGAGGGTTTTTGTAATAGAGGCTAGACAATTGTATATTTACGATAGGTATTATGCTAGGTGACCTAAGTTGTAACTACCCTGTATTGCTACTGGACAAAATAGTTTTCATGACGGTGGATAACCGCAAGGAAGGGGTCAATAAACCCGTGTTAGAAATATGAACGGGATAATAAGCAGGTGATTAGGATATGTAAACAGGAGAAAAGGACCATTTAGGATAACTTGTGAATTTGGGAGGCGAATGTTAGAAAATTTTTATATATTTTTTTTAATGTAAATAAAAATGTAGGGAAAATAAGGAGAAATGTAAAAGAGAGAAAGCTGTCAAAAGACAGGAAAACACAGAGGCAATTTACTTTGGGGGATAGATGTGGACTTATACAACTATCTGCACAGGTAGTTGGGTAATAGTGATTAATTCTATATTTTTATGTTCCAGGGTGCAACGTACCAACATATGTAGTATATGTCATAATATATGTACGTTTGTTTCAGACATTTTAATTTTTTTATGCAGCTTTTTCGCTTCTTATTGGTGGATTGGTTATATATTATTTTATGTTTGTTTTCTAACAGGTGATTTATTTAAACAACGTGTTTAGGTTTACGCAGGGCAGTGCACGGAGAACTGGAGACTCGTCGTTGGAACTGTTGTCCGTATTGTCTTTCAGGCCTAGAGGCAGGGAGTATATGTATATGTTTGTGGTGGGTTCTTGAGGTCAATAGTGTAAATCGGAAGGTATAACAAAGGCATTAGGTACAGAAAAAGGAGGGTCATCAAGGCAGCCTCAACGCAATCCATCGTATTCAGAAATTCCAATTAGCTACTCGATAATGTCACATATGGATAAATTAAATTCGACTTCAAATGTGGAGACGCGGGCAGCCAATACTATGGCGTGCGAAAACAATGCAATGTTGACAGGTGCTCAGTCTGTCGCACCTGTACAAAACGAACAGGGAATGCTATCAGCTCAACAATTTGAGGATTTAATCGTCTGCTTGAAGGGATTGACTATAATGGGGAATCAAGGCTTGGCTCAAATTGGTAATTATGCTGGAGGTCCGGATTACGAATTGTTCTTGGACACCATTAGCAAGATTGGGTCGCATTGCGGATGGTTGGAGAAACAAATTATAATGGTAGTAGAAATGAAGCTCAGGGGTAAAGCAAGAAAATATTATGGCGCCCTCTTGCCAGAAGAAAGACCAACAAGCATAGCGGAGATGAGGAATTGGTTCCGAAGAGTTTTTGGGAGGAGGCTTTCGTGGAGCGCGGGGAACCAAGAATTAGGACGGTGCATTCGGGGTCCAAGGGAGTCCTTGGGCGCGTATGCACATAGGCTAAGGATTGTCGGAAATAAAATGTTTCCACGGAGTTCCCTGACGTCGGCAGAGAGGATATTTCGCCGAAATTCTCTTTTAGCGGACCAGTTCATAGAGGGTTTGGAAGGAGAATTAGCCAATGAGATTCTACGCGTTGGTGAATTTTTCGATTTAGAGGACTGCTTAACAGTTGCTGAAAAATGCGAGGAAATGCTGTCTTGGAAGGAAGAGGGGCAAGCCATAACAAGAGACTGCCAACGGAGAAGAAATTTAGGACGTGGCGACCAGAACACAGTAATGGTGACCAAGGACAACGGTTCAAGGATATACAGGAAGCTGTGGTTACAGATACGAGGGTTCAAAAGGGAAACGGCGGTGGAAAATTCCACAACAGAGATGGCGGTGGAAACAGGAAACAACGACTAGAGGGGGAGGAGAGAAAAATGAGACCAGCCAACAGAGTTCGTCACATTGCTTCCGCAGCAAGATCATTCGAGAAGAAATTTCGCTATATGGAGGGTAGATGTAAACGGTGCCAGGAAAAAGGACATCTTGTTGTGGGCTGTAGGAATCCAATCGTGAAATTCTGTTTCCATTGCGGGAATTTAGGCGGGAAGTGTGCACTGGACGGACAGCCCGGTCGACATAGCAGCTGAGAACGATAGGAAGGGAAGAAGCGAATTGGGGTGATATACGAGTACTATTCGAATTTCTCATTGGAAGGAAATTGTGGTCGGTTAAACGGAGATGGAACGTTTGAGGTGAGGCCAGAATGCAAACAGGAGGTCTCAAATAGAAGAATAAAAAGCTGAACGGGAAACCTGCACGTTGACATTTCATACTTGGCCACCGAGCTATAGACACAATAGCTCAGTCGTAGGAAGGAAGTCGCTCAGAGATGAAAATCTCTGACTATCACCAGGAAGGACGGCAGATTATTTTTGACAATTGGTCGAGGCGATAACCCCTTTCAGTGTAGGAAAAGTGCAAGGGTAATTAGTGGAAAAGCACATGTGGCTGGAAAAGCGAAAGGTGGTAAAGAGGATTCCGTTTTTTTTTTATTGGGCCAATCAGCATACAGGTGCTTAGGGCGAATTGAAGCGATAAACGCTGTGGAAGGTAGTGCTACTAAGGGATTCCCGTACCAAGATGTACGGAAGCGCTGCGGCGAGGAGGTTAAAAGTAGACTACCGCGGAATCTCGCCAGTTGCCATAGGTACCAATTTGCCCAGCTTCTGATGGTATGTACTTCCCCTGGTCTACCTATCTGTAAGGACAAGTTTTGTTCACCAGCAACTCAATAGCCAAAAGGATCTTCACAACAACTGAATCCACCTTGACAAATGGATGTGACACGGAAGGTGACGGCAGCAGGAGTGTCCAGTGGATATCCGGAACCCCTGAAGACACGAAAGTTAGCTATCTTCTTCCATGGGCATTGGAACACTTGGTACAGGGTTTTTAGTCTGTTGGATTGATTTACATATTTCCCAATACCTCGTGTCATCATGATACACATTTCAACCGTTGAACTGTGGTGGGCGTGGCAGGGTATGTCAGATCATCGCGCAGGAATGTACACGACATGGAAACGAGCTTGTATCTACTATACAAGCAGTTTTCTAAACTGGCAGCAGCCCTGAAGGGAACCGGGCCGTTACCAAGGTAACCGTAAGACCCCAGAGCAAATAACAGGGATAGGCTGGTCAGAGAAAACAGAGTGGAGAGCATGTGAGAGTATTGTGTGAGTGTATGTTTCGTTTCCATGGTACACGAGAGGATAATCAGCTTAGCGGATCAAAATATGCACTATTAACCTAGAAGACAAGAGGCCTAGACGACAACTCACCGACGAGAGAGTCTCCAAGAGGGCAGCGAAACAGCATAGTATAAAAATGTATTTCATATAAATTAGGTGACAGGTCAACCCACGGAGGCATTGCAGGAGTCGAGCACGGATAGAGGCCACCAGGAACAAGGGTAGGGGTACTAACCGGTCTGTTACAGAGGGAAAAGCGTTCTCGAGGAAGGACTCACACGGCAGCAGGATTCCCTAGACGGCAGCAGGGTTCCCTAGACGGCATCAGGATTCCCTAGAAGGCAACAGCATTCCCTAGACGGGAGCAGGATTCCCTAGACGGCAGCAGCATTCCCTAGACGGCAGCAGGATTCGCTAGACGGCAGCCATCACGGAGCAGTACCACTACTGGCTTTATGGAGAGGGATTCCGCGCGAGAAGCCCATCAATTCAGCGAGGCGCCAGCGAGGTGATCAACAGAGGGATCCAGAACATCAGTGCGGGAGGTCATCAAGCATGGACAGACGGAACGGGCCTACAGGTCGCCGACCCGAGATTACGCGCAGGTGGAGCACATCCAGGAAGGCACCAGGAGACACCTACGGAGTCAAGGATCTGTATGGACTACCTATGGAGCAGCAGGACCTGTAAGGACTACCCATGGAGCAGCAGGAGCGGTATAGGACACCCCGTTAGGAGTGAGCGAAGGGACTATCCAAGTCAGCGTGGGAGCTGCTATTCTACATGCCAAGGATCCAGAGCAGGGGGACGGTCAACCAGAGGACTGGAGGACCATGGAACATACCAACGGCGGAGACTTCCATCTCACTTCGGAGCTAACCCATGCGGAGAGGAGCTGGGATCCACTGGGTCAGGACCGACTCAGACCACAGGCACGACCAGGAGGACAAAGGACGCTACCAGATGAGGTTTCTCATGGAGTCGACTTCGATGGAGAAGAGCTGCAGGGATCGGAATCAGACGCAAGAGGACGGACAGAACGGTGATGTGTCGTGACTGAGGTGAGCAATTACATTAACTTCCAGTGATAGTGGGTGAAGATGGCAGATAGCGGGGCCGAGGTCGACTCCTAGTGAAGGCGCGGTAGTATTAAGGCATATTGTAAGAATCATTTTTGACGTATCAATTTATTTCGCGGCCTGCGGTATAGAAAAAAATTGATCCTGTCTAAGGGGGAGGAATGTAACAAAACGACAAAATGGGCAGGCAAAAAGCTATTCCTAGTTTCAGTTTTAGAATATCCTTTATTTCGGAGAAAGCGATAGAGACCGCCCAGGATATCTCGTAAATCTTGTTATTGTGTCAATTTTTAAGATAATTAAGAGCGTTTACTAAATAAGTGTTTCGGCCGTGACGAATTGGGTTCTAGAGGATTTTTTTGTAAATTGTCTCATTCCGGGAACTCACCCAAGTGGTACTTACCACATGTGGCCATAAGAAGGGCCAAGGCGACTGGACAGAGCATCGCCGGCCAGGAGCGCGCCAGAATAAAACTCGCGGAGGGTGGCGGCTGGCGACAGTCGAGATAAGTGATGCAGAGGAAATGATTCAGTGGAAAATGGGATGTAAATTATATATGGGAGGTCAAGCTACTAAATACTTATATATATGTAAATCCTTGGTCACACCGTCTATCGCGGAATGTCGAAGGTTGTTAATGGAAGATCGGCTCAGAACCGAGGAGAACCTTGACGTCTGCTACGCCACTGGGTGGCTATGGAGACGTAAAGGTTCGCTATGCTAGTGGGGTGAATTTAGGGTGTTTTCTAGAAAATATACCATGTTCATAAAAACGGGATAAACCCGAAAAACTTCAGTTCTTTTCTTCCGCTCCATGGTTTCTTACGTTGTCGTGTTGGCTCTGATTAATCCTTGAAGGTTGCTATTATTATGGTATTTGTTCAGGAATGTTATATTGTATGTGTTGATCAAAGCGCCTTCAAGTATTAATTAGTTATTATCGGGAATAAGACGTGTGACTGGGGATTAGTTAACGGCAATTATTATAGTTTGTTTCGGTTAAATTAAACTCCCTACATATGTGTACGTATGTGTTTTATTTCGCGCCGGACTACCAAAGGGGACCTAACACCTACAGTTGATCAATTAAGGCGTTATCAGGTAAGCTAATGTTTTCTCTTGGACGAATTAATCAACGAACCCACATTTCATAGGTGTGCAGATTTAACAAGACCGCTCGGTAAATCTGGAAAGTAACAAATAGGAATCCGCGGGGTCGCGAGTAATTCCGCGTGCCCCTGGATGGCACCTGTTACACAAATTATATCTCTTGTAATATATATGTATCAAAAACCGATACATTCATAGCAGTGTTGGGCAGTAGCTAACTACATGGGTAGCTAACTACAATGACAGCTACTCAATGAAAAGTAAAGTAGCCACAACTTTCAATCTTACTACTTGCAGTAATTAGGTCAAAATAGTGTTTCGCCACTGCAAACTGCATCTTGAGTAGTTGTAAACAACAACTACAACTACTAGCTGTAGCTGCTTGCTGCAACTACTTCTAAAGGGAAGCTACAGTAGCTGTAGTTTGAAATAACAGTTACAGCTAGTAGTTGTAAAAAATGTAGTTGGGGCGAACACTTGGCTGGGGAACAACGGTGATGCCTGCCTTGACAAGGTAATCGGCCACGAGGAAGCAGGTGTGCGAAGGCGCATTGTCGTGGTGAAGCTTCCAGGATTTTGAGATGTCTGGGCGGACGCGATTCACCCTGCGTTTCAGCCGCTTCAGCACCTCGACGTAAAATTTTCTGGTTACTAATCCCCGGCAATCAAAAAAGACAATCAGCATTGTCTTGGTCTTTGACCTGGACATACTGGCCTTCTTGGGGCGAGGGAGTTCGACGTGTGCCATTCCGCACTTTGCCTCTTCGTCTCCGGATCGTATTCAAAGACCCAACTTTCGTCCCCGGTAATGACGTCATCAAGGAAAGCGGGGTGTCTTCGCAGGTGTCCAAAAGTTCTTGGCAGAAAATTTGCCTGTCCGAAAGACAATCGACGCCGAAAGCCCTCTTCAATTCTATATTATTAATTAATATACTAACTATATTAATTTCTTCAATCAAAATACATTTAAAAGTTGATGTGTCTCGGGAATTTTTTGAAAAATCATTCACCACCCCGCTAGCGAATATATTCCAGTTAAAGTCTCCACCGTGTATAACCTCTGTGATAAAATATAGTTGTAATGCGATTAAATAAATACATAATGAGGATTACCCTGCTTACCCGGTGGTATCTCGTGCTGACGCACCGCAAAGTAGCAGGTCAGGTTTCAGGGGTATATCCCTGGAAAATTAGGGGACTGGAGACGGCAGTGTTTCCTATCACAGTCGCTGAAAATCCGGGAACAATATGTTCCCGATATTAAATCACCCAAGTAGTATTCCGGCTCCTCCTGCACGGAGGGCTCCGTCGTGTTATCGAAGAGCGATGGCAGACCTGCAATCAAAGTCCAAAATTACGCATAAATCGTAGCAATGGAGGTCGCAGGTGCTGTTCAGTGAGATAACGCAGTGGGTGGGGTTCGCTGACAAATCATAAAAAATTCTAATTTTGGCAAAATGAGAGACTTAATATTTATTCGTCGTGAACAGACGGTGTCCAAAATATAGTCTGTTTATATACATCAAGTAGTATATATCGTCCCCTTAGAGCAGAACTATTTTATGTCCAAAAATGTCGATTTTCGGTTTTTCCTTTCTATGTATACTTTAGGGGCCACTTTATTTGCTGCAGAAGTATACCATGTCCACGCCAACGGAAACACTCGAAAATTTACGATTTAAAAATAAGCCAATGTGTTCGGATCGATTTCCTATACCTACTTATTTTTATTTTATTGTTTATATTATATAGTATGTAAAATAATAAAGTATTATTAAAAAGGAAAAGCTTTGCTTTAATTAACTGAAGCAGAAAGTATATGTCCAAATAGAAATAAATATCAAAAATTCTACGGACATGGGATATGTGGCAATCATCTAGGTTCTATGTCCACATTCTTTGAATTACGTGATATTTGCCAAATATAATAGACTAGGGTAAAAGTAGACAAAAAATGTAATATATTTTGCTATTTTTGCAGGCAAAATAGTATGTGAAATTTATAAAAACTAAAAAAACCGTCTCCTGTAAAATTTTATTTTTGTGACTTCTGCTCTAAGGGGACGATATATTGGATTGAACTTTACCATATGAGCTCTAATTTTTATTCTAACCCCTGTGGAATATAATAAGAAATTATAACTTTGATATGATGAGTCAGTTGAAAAAGGCGTGAGAAAGTTATTAAACAGAATGTAATAAAAATTCTAAAATATGTAGTTTTTTTTATTTTTGTAACTAACTTGAGAACTATTCAGTTTAGAGAAAAGTTGAAGAGAGAAAATAGTTTTATTATTAAAATATTCACAAGGTATGTGATAGGTTGTTATGAAATGTTACTATAATTTCCATTGCGGTTATCATATTTGAATTTCATGGCTCGTGACACATAGATAAAAAAACATCAAAACTGGTTCATTGAAGTGAACTGGAAGTCAAGACAATGACACTGAGAGCGCGGGGAAAATAATACATAGGCTCTACTAACAAATAGTTTCTAAACTTTCAAAATGGATTTGGAAATTGTAAGATATGTAAAAAATGAAGTTACTCAAGGTTTTATTGACAGCTCTATAAAGTTTGAAAAAATTGCGTTATTTACAAAGGGATGAAGTGGAAAATATTTGTGCAAAAACTATCGATACATTTGGGCGAAAGGTATGTTGTTTTATTATATCAAAAAGTTTTCTGAACACTTTTAACTTATAACATACCATGCCTCGTGTTTTAGAGGTATTTTTAAATCGTGTATTTAATAACATTTCCACAACTTTTTCATCTTACCTAAAATGTTTGAAATATTGTATATTTTAAATGAAGAATCAAAACCTTAAAATTTACCAGTTGATTTTCTATTTGATAGTTTATTGCTCCTGTCATTTGGATAAGCACATAAAATATACAGCATATGGTCGGTTTCAACAATTTTCGTATAGTATGTTTTGTTCAACCCTGTTCTTTTTCTAAATTTTGGATCGATGCATGGCGTGTACCGAGCCGCTCTATATAACAATTTACTTTAAGATATAAGACGTATCCTCTAGTTACTTGCTTTTTAAATTCTGAGGATATCGGTTTTTGTTTTCGAGATACGTATCGAAATTTAATTAAATGTATTAGACAAAGGCCGTACTAAGGCACAAAAACATAAATCATAACAAATAACTGAAAAATTATTTTGTTAAAACATTTTTGACAGCGAGTGAGCCCGTCTCCGGCTGTACCTATAACGGCTGACATTATTTTGTCCACACTTAAAATATATACTTAAAATATAGTTATTTATTGCTTCCTGGGAAGAGCGAACTATTCTTCTCTGATAGTCTCAATCAATTGACAATTATTTTGAGGAGGTTGTTCGAAATATATATTCTTTAGAGCATCTCAAACACGTTCGATTGACTTGCAATCAGGAGATTGGGCATGGCAACTCTGGCCAATTCCATCATTAGTTATTAGCAGATCAACAATTTTTATTTGAAAAGACATCTAGTGACTAATCACCATAGATCGTTTTTAAGATTGGTATTTTTCTTTTAAAAAGTTAAAAGAATTCGAAAACTTATGTTTTTAGGGTTGACACTTCAATATGCATTGAGGGAAATTGTTAATCAAGTTAAAAAAAGTTAATTTCTAATCATGCAATAAATATAACTTATAGAGAGTTTCATTTTATATGAAATGATTTGCATGAGAGAAAGATAATAAGATGTAATTATTAAAGCCGGCAGATCCGGGCGGCGGGCCATAACCATACGCGTCATACTACTTACTACTTGTATGTGCAAAAACAAAATTCGCGAAAACAATAAACTGTTGCAATTCAGAAAGAGATGTGTTAAACTTACCCTGTTATTTATGCTGAGATGGCCGTTGAGATGGCCCGCCGCCCGGATTTGCCGGCTAGTAATTATATATACCGTGTGTGTAAAGCCGACATCGGCCAGTTATGAAGAAGGACAAACAGAAGTGAGACGACAGATAAGAAGCAACCGCACACGCATTGATGGTAATGAGGGAATAAGGCCGGCCCTCTCACCACCTGTGCTTGTTGTTAGAACAGAGAAATGTAGCATATGTCCTTCTACAACTTGCCTATGTCGGCTTTACAATAAACTATATATATTTTCTCTATACATAGGCAAACAATTAAATATGAAACCAAGCTCTGGAATACCAAGACCAATACATTTAAATCCGAATTAACCAAAACGTAGCCAGACAATGAAAAAAGTATTTTTCAGAGTAATAAAACTGTAATTTTCAATATGCTTTGTAAATCCATTTTTCAATGGTGAAACTTGACGCATTGATTATTTAAATGAAAGAAGAACAAACATCCATAATAAAAAGTACAATTTGATAGCTAAGCCTAAATTAAGACAGAGAAGTCACAGGTGTTAATGGTTAAGATTACTATATGATCATCTCACATATGTATATTTCTACATCGATTTCCACATGTAATAATTATAGAAATAATTCGCTATATATTTATGATAGTACTAACTAAAAGTTGCCTTGTACACATAAAGATAACCAGAAAATCACAAGATAATTCCCCTAAAATAGATCACATAAAGATTTACTCACATTAAAAAGTGATATGTATACTAAAATTAATAAAATAAAAATAATAAAACCTTTTCCACTTTATAATTACGTTGTAAAAGTTAATATTTTGAAGAACAATATATGTACATAGGTGGAGAAATTTTATTCTTGGTTTTAAAGTGATACATAAAGTTGTAGATAAGGTGAGTTTGTTATTAAATAATAAACCTCTAATGCGAGTGTTTTATGTAGAATCAAATATCGAAAATAATGAAAAGGGTTATTTAACTTAACCTAATAAGAGATATTCTTTCACACATATAATAAAAAAGAGATATATAAGACACACTTTTGAAAACAGCTTAAAGTAAGAACTAAGGGAAAGGTTATAGAGCAAACAAAATCATTAATTTTATCTAGATTTAAATAACAGTTTTATTAAAGGCTAAACAATTGGCTCGTCCAAAGTGCTTTTTTTTCCTCATTCTCCATAAAATAATCCAAGCATCTATAATCTATTGAGCTGAACCATTTTTTCAAACATGGCTTATAATGTTTTTTCCTTTATTGATACATTGTGTGTTATAAGGTCGGCAAAATGTTATCTGATTAAGAGTTAAAACCAAAAGAGCTAGCAGCTAATTTAAACTTGCTGATAATTTGCTGAAGCTGATATATTTCTACCACTGTATCGCGAAGTAAAAAAAGACAATTAATTGTTTCGAGTTTGAAATTGATGGTCTACCTCAATTACTGCCTCTCTCGAAAGGCAAACAGAGGGAAGTCCTATATTGCATAACGTTTATGCAATTAAGCCAAGCTAAGCAGTTCAAAGGATTAAATATTCAAGGGAGTGCAAAAACTAGACTAGTGACTTTAACTTGAAAATGGTACAGGCTTATTTGTATATGCGGGAATAGGGACACATTTTCTCCCCTTGTTTGAATGAGTAAGAACTGTTCATTTAGTTTTCTCTATTAAGGGTTGAATTTTGTATCTAATTTGAATATTTGCATTTATTATATGAAACTTCGTGCATAAGTTAAGTAAATACTTTGGTAATATGCCGTATGGATACTGAAATTAGTAGCCAGCCAAGAAAAACGGAATTAAGACCTAGTGTACAGGAAGCAATGCAAGTTCTGACCTACCCGATCAATATACAGTGCGCGCCTAAAGAATGGAATAAATTCAGTAAATGTGAAACAAAACAATTTTTTGGAAAAAATCCTCGAACAGGTCGATTTTGTTTAATAAAAACACACATTTTTTAGGGAACGTCTATTTTCAGATGTCATTTGTTTTTGAGTAATGACGTCATCAACTTATTTTTCAAATGGCAACCCCTGCATTTTTTAAATTTAATTTGAAAGACCCTTCCATTGTCTATTTAACGGTATAAAAATGTTGCCACCTTACATAACAGAATTTTTTGAGTAAATGACAATTGAATGTTACAAAATGAAAAATATATTTTTTAAAATAAACAAACGAAAATTTTTGAAAAAACTGAACACAAATAAAACATAGCAAAAAAATTGTTGCTAAGCAAAAACATTCTCAGATTCAGTTTTTTGACGTATCCATGGTTTTTATTGTCAGTTAATCAGAAGATTTGTCATTAAATTGTGCGAAAAGTTAATGTAACGTGTTAGTATTTATAAAAAATTCCAATTTTAATATGGCACATTTTACTGTGACACAAAGAATTGAGAAATTTTTCCAAAAATTTTGTTTCACATTTACTGAATTTATTCCATACTTTAGGCGCGCACTGTAGGTATATGGTTATAATCATCTTTACAGAGATATTATAAAAAGGATTTTGAATTTCTTTTGCCTTCTTTATTAGTTTCTTGATACTGATAATTATTACATTAACAACACTGATCATTCCTATTGTTTATATGTAATTAAAAATACGAATTCCAACTGACGACGATGTGGAAGCGGAGAGTGCGTTGTCAGAAAATGTCCATAAAAGCATTCATACCAAGATATAGACAGTCACTTCTGTTTTTCAGTGACTCAGGGTGAGAGGATGTTGGAATTCTTATTTTTTAATTATATAAATATTAATCGATGTTGTTAATGTCAAGTTATTACTGGATGCCAATTATTTGTCAGTGTCAAGAAATTAATAAAAAAGTCAAAAGAAATTTAATATCCTTTTGTGATAGCTGTAAAGACAACAAAATTTTGAAAATATTGTGCCCCTGGATAATGAATAGTTGTTTCCGAAGTAATTTTTCCCGCTGAAAACAAATCGGGCTCAGAATTGCTCTGTTACTGTTTTTGAGATATTCGAACTAAAAGTGCAAAAACACTGTTTTTGACATATTTGAGGTTATGTAACACCGCGAATTTATTGTTTCTCAAGAAGTCATCAATAGGAAGATTTGTACTATAAGATACCATCTCTTTGGTACAAATCTTCCTCTTTCAAATGTCGTCAAGTTTGCTCAAATATCTTCTTTTTTCATGAGATATCGCATTTTGAAATCTTTATGTTTTGTGATTTTTCCTGTCCTATACCTAAAACCCATTCGGGACACGTGTATATCAAAATATTGTTTTTTTTTATTATTAGGAACATAAACCATATTTAAAATTCAATAAAAAATCAATATTTTCTTATGTCAAAAGATCTTCTTGTTGAGAATCTAAGGTCAGATTTTCAAAATTTGCGAAGAAAATACAATATGGCCGACCTGAATTACAATAGCATATGTGAACTTTTTTTATCAAAGAAGGCGTCTTTACTTAGATTCTTTTTATAGTATTCTGGAAATGTATAGTATCATAAAAATAAAAATAAAGGATATATTATATTTTCATTTCCTTAAGTAAAAAAATTCAATATGGTGATCATGAAAATTTGGAAAACAAGTAGGGTTTTTGAGAAATTCTAACCTAAAAGTGTAAAACGCTGTTTTATTTTTACATTTTGAGGTTATGTAGCATCGTCATATTTTTATCAAAGAACGAGACAATGGATCTTAAGGTAATGTTATGGCCCTTTCAAATGCTGTTGAATTTGTGCAAATTTCCAAACCAAAAAAAAAACAAATGCTGTTGAATTTGCATGTTCATGAATTTCTCGGTATAGGAAACCTTTATGGTCACTTTTCAACACAATAAAATTTTTGTATTGTTTCATAAACTGTGAATATGTGAAAGGGTTTAATGCGTGTTATTTAATTTAGATATTCCATTCGTTTTGCCAAAATAAATTGTTCACAAAATTTTGTTTAAATTATTGATTAAAAAAAAAATATTACAAATATCATGTTTTTTTTTAATTAACACTAAAGTCACATACCATCAATGAAAATACTCCTCAACTAGTTACTCACAAGCCCCTGACATACAAAACCAAACCTCGCAAACCAATAACCTACACAACTCTAACTCAAACCCCTATCTCACAAATCCTTCCAAATTTTGAAAAACTGACCTTAGATTCTGAACGAGCAGATCTTTTGACATAAGAAAATATTGACTGGTTATTGTTTTTTACGTTTCTTAATAAAAAAAAAAAACAATCTTTTGACATACACATGTCCCTAATGAGTTTTTCAGGTATAGTGAAAATCACAAATATGAAATTTTCAAAAATGCGATATCTCGGCGAAAAAAGATACTTAACGGCATTTTAAATAGGAAGACTTGTAATTTAAGATCGCACACATAAGTTGTTGAGAAAAAAAAAATCGGTGCTACATAACCTTAGGTAGTGTAATCAGTCACGATGGTGTAACTCATAACTGAATATTTATCGATTGCTGTTTATATCGTATTGAAAACTTTTGTATGTGACCTAGTATGTACATACACCGAAATTAAACAGTTCATGACTTAAAGCCCAACAGCTCAAATAAAAGTAGTAGGATTAAATAATTCCTATAAGCCACAAAAATCTCCAGAGTATTCAAATAGCTACAAACAATTAGTACTAACAAAGGAGGTTAGTGGAACATTAATTGAGGTCATTGATCCAATTTAAAGTACAAGTAAAACAATGTCGATCCAGTTAGAACCTTTCTATTTTTAAATGAACAATAATAATTTAATTATATTTTAACGTTTACACGCTACCACTCTAAAATCCATAATTACAGCCCGGAATATTGCGTGTTTCTTATCTCAAAAGTTGGCTAGCCAGTTGGTGATTATCTTACAGCAGTTGCTCACGGAAGTTGACAATGTACCGTGAGATTTATAGGAAAAAAACTAGAACGCTATACTCCGTTCCTTTAAAAGTTTCCAAACTACAAGCCCTAAAGTTATTCGTAATGTCCAAACTATGTTGTAAGATGTATTGTGGATTGTTCCCGTACTTTATTCTTGTGCAATATATGAGGTGAATTTTGGAGAATATAAAGATGTAGAGACTCATATACACGAAACGTTTATCATAACATGGCTCTTATAGTGAGGCAGTACCTTCAGGAGGTGGAATTGAAGTCTATGTTAATGTTTTTTTTCATAATTAATTCATTTATTAAATATTGCAAAACTTTTACATACGTTTTACATAACTTTTACATACATATATGCATAAATATAATGTATGTAGTAAGAGAAATAATAGTTTTAGCAAGAGAGCATATTACTACCTGTTAGCTAACGGGGCCAGTGACTTGCACAGTGACTGGCCTAGTCACATGATTTAACTCCTTTTTTATGGAGTTATATTAAATATTAAGTGTAATAAGGGATTTCCAAATAATGTGAATAACTTTATAACTTCAATTATTGGCGTAATGACGACAATAAGAGGTGATGTGTTTGTAAATATGTTTGTTTAAGAACTCATAAGGAACTTCATGTCGAAGGGGAAGTTTGACTGTAGAATGTTACATGAGTGACATATTGGAAGACAATGTATAGATTTTTGCCCAATATTTTGGCGAAATTTTCCACTAATTCATGATACGCTCATCCACATATGGCTCTCGTGGTAATACAGTATCTTTAGGAGGTAGATTCCAGTCTGTGATTTGGTCGCACTCTCGCCACAGACTCAAATCCCATTGAGAACGCCGGGACTGTTTTGTAGACAAGTCTGACAAAAAAATAAATGCCTAACCGGAAGCCTTAGAGTTAACAAGTTCTCTTGTAAGAATAGAATGAGATACTACAAGTTCTCGTCGATAACCTGGTGAGGCTTGAAACTGTGCGACGATCAAGAGAAGGGAAACACAGAATACTGATAATTTTTCATCTTTCGTTTAACCCTCTCAATGGTTTAAAATACCTTGTTTATAGAGCACTACAATTCCGTAAAAAATATTAAATGTGTATTCATTCGATTTTTTTCTTGAAATGAAGAGCATACCACGTGTTTTCTTCGTTTTTACCTTCAATTTCACTTTGGTTTAAAATGCTTAAACTAAGAGCGAGCAACTCATTCATGCAAAATTCAGAAGTTATACTTAAAAACAAATGAGGAAAACTCGTCCTTCTTTTTAGATTTCTCTCCATACCCATAAAAGATCTACGGACATATTCAAGCTGTGTAGTAGAAATAATTGTTCTAAACACCAGAATGCGATTAATGTGAGGGAAAATAGTTTTCATGGCAATAAAAAACTTAAGGGGGTAGCATATGTACATTTATTTTTTCAAAAAACAGATTTTTTTGTTTTTGCAGTTTTACGTAATATTTACCTGTAGAAACAAGGTAGAAACCGCAGGACAGTAAGAGGCTCTGAAGCATGCGCAACGCCGCTAGTGAGCCCAGTTTAACACTTTCGTAATGGTGGCACTTCACTTGGCGTAGCGTATTTGTGTTTGAGTCAAGGGCGTAGCCAGTAGTTATCTTTGGGGGCGCTCAATGCAGATGAAACAAAAAAGCCAAAAAAAGGTCAATACAGCCAACGGCAACCACATCTCCCCGAGTATTTTGGTTTACTTGACCTTTTCGGGGGGGGGGGGATCGCCCCATCGCCCCCCTGGCGACGCCCTTGGTTTGAGTATCGTTGTATTTGTCCAAACATTTGATGTATTCGCAAATATTCTAAACATGCCATCCACACATACAGAAAAACACTCAAATATGCCAAATATGTTTGAATATCCAGAACTAGTGAATTCAGTGACGGACGTGTTGACAGCGACAGCAGCTTATTACCTGAATGCTTCTTATTAACAATATATGTTAAAATCTTGACTAACATGGCGCTGCTGGAATCAAGTGTGGACGGTTACCGCAAATATTCGCCTTGTTTGACTTCTTTTGATGCGTGATTGAAAACCGACAAGTGGACGGAAACGCGTATTTGCTGTTAGCGTTATTCGCGTTATTTACAAATAAAGCAAATATAGCGAATAGCTTCTCTACACATTTTTTTGGGCAAATACGACAAATATACGTATACGCTACGCCAAATGAAGTGCCACCATAATGTAATACTGTAAGATACTTGCCTCTCAATATTTTAGTGTCTTGATTTCTGAAGCTGAAGGTAGACTATATGGAGCAGGCATCGCCGATTGGGGGTCAGTCATAGTTTTTATAAGAACGTTTTTTTAAGAACAAAAACCATCACTTACATCCATTACTTACCACCATTACTTACCACCAAATACATCATTTAGGCCTGTACTAGAATGAGATTTTTTACGAATATTTATTAATGTTTTTAAACAATTGAAGTTGTAAAAAATGGTCAAAAACTAAAAATGCCGCCATTTAGTTATTTTTTTATTTATTTTCATAATTCTAGTACCTATAGTCACTATGTAGTCATGTTAATCAATTGGAATTTTTTACTTTCAAATGCTCAAAACTCCAGAAATCATAGTCAAAAAAATTTTTTTCAGGCTGCCGCATCTCCGCCGGATTCCAGTTAAAATAAACAAAAAAAAAACTGTTGCCTTACTTTAATATGTATATTATCATATATCAAAGTATGAGCAATCCAAAAAAAAAGTCATCAAAGTTGGCTTAATAAAAAAAGACTTATTTCTGTTCTTAATCTTAAATTCTATATCCTTACTTAATTACCAAATCTGTCACATTATATAACAGCCATTATTTATTTTACAATTGTGATAGTAACTTGTCAAAAGTTTGACATAACCGAAAAGCTTCAACATGACCGCTATTTCTATTTCATTCATAGCCAGATTTGATGATTTTTTTGGATGTCTGTTTATTAATGAATTAAAATAAACTCTACTTGTAACAAGAATTGCAAAAAAGTCAAATAAATGTATACTGCCCCTCACATTTGATATAATCATTATGTAACCTCATTAACTTGTTTTAAAATCAATGCAATGTATGTCCCCAATAAAGTTGTTCGCCACAGCTGTAAAACAATAGCAGAAAATAAAAATAAAAATTGCCAGAATATGAAAAAAGTGAAATAACTTTAATTTCAAAAAGTTATAATATATAGGCGTTTTTCCAACTTTTGCCTGACTCTATATATCGTATTATATTATTTCTAAGGATGGCAGTATAAAACAAATTCTAATTTGTATCAAATGAATAAAGGTAGTGTTATTATCTACAAAAACATGTGCGCAGTCCAATAAACTTAAATGAATTATCAAATACTGTTAATAGTCAATATAAACGACAAGATGAAAATAAATGTACACAGGAGACGACCTATGCAGTCGAATTGAAATGCCCGTGGCTAAAAAATCGCACGATTATCGGTATATCTTCAACGTGAAATTGAGCGACGTTTATAAAATATTTGGGCCAAGACCATCTAACGCGGATATATATTTTCCTGTGTGGCTCGAGGCTGTCAGGAAGGTATAATATTCTCTGGCATTTTTGATACATGGATCACAACGATAATTCAAGTAAATGTCTATCTTTAAGATATAATAGTTTTTGAATACTAGCATGTTCGTTATAAAAACTTCTTTTCATGACATACTCTATATCTATTTTTCAAGCAAGTTTTCGAATATCTACCTATGAACACAAAAATAATAAACACGATACTTCCACTCCATTATGTGGATGTGAGGTAAAATCATCTAACGCTGTTTAATTCGAAGCACATTAGAGAATCGAATTAGCATTAACACTTTATGAAAAGCGCTAGAATTCATTACAATTTCTTAAATGGATTTTTTGCATATTATCAAACACGAGCTTCAACGACAACGACGGAGGATGCTCACTGAATTATGCATAGATCGTCATTATAGCTAAATTCTTGAAGAACAATGTCAAGAACATATGCATGTCTTTACGAAAATTAGAAGGTGTTTAACGCGATACTTGTAGAGGCAGACAATATTATTGTTTAAGTTTACAAAAGGAACAGTGATGATAATTGTCAATATATGCTAATAATGTTAAACAAATGGCAGGTAATAATGGTTACGTAATAATCCAATTTTAAGTTGCAATTAAATACACCGAAATGAAGGAAGAATCATATTTTAATAATGATATTTCTGAGAAATTTGTAAAATTTACTTAGTTTGTATTAAATATTTAATATGGTTCTTTTGCATGCAATAGTTTTTTTTTTTGAAATTTATGGCTGCGATTACCTTGAAGACAGTGATGAGTAGGGTACGGAAATATGTGCGGTAACGCAGGGCTCGGAACTATAAAACTCTATGACAATGAAAGTATAAATCGCATTTTTAAGCGCTTTGTAAATTATATACGCGTGTATTTCTTTCCCGTGCTACAGACGGCTTCGGTACCCCTTCCGAAAACGCTCCAGAGCCCGCGTATGCGGAGTAGTACGCCATCCCCATTCCCGTCGCCGAGGGAACGCGGGATACTCCTACGGAGTTTACATGCGGGCACGCAAACATTCTAGCCTAGTGATGAGCACCTGAATACCTTCACCTCTGTAGCTTGTAATTTGTGATGGTTCATTTCGTGTTGATGTAGAGATAGTAAAAAACAGTTTGAATATTTCATTAGGTAATGTTTTTTGTTTGTGTTATGTTTATAAGTAATAAATATTCCATGTGTAAAATGCTACCAGCCTATTTCTCGAAATTTTCTTTATATACTTTATACTTATCTAGTAAAGAATAAAACATAATACATACTTAAACAAAATCTGCTCTTCCACATTATCAAACTAAATATAGAGATTGACAGTGGACAAAAATGCACTCCCTTTAACCACATGTCAGGAAGGAAACAAGTAATAGCCCAAATACTTGTTCTGTCGTCTATTCTTTCCCCGAGTTTCAAACGATTTTGTATGCCAAATAATATGGTATCTATGATGGGCCATTCATCTCAGAGAAATTTTTAAGATAGTACTTCAAAAGATATGAGGAAGAAATTAATGGTTTTTCATAATCATAATACGAAAACATTCAAATATCCATACCAAGCAGTAAAATAGATACAGCTAAGCGAAAATATATGTTTTTACGCCCGATCCAAATATACACGGTGGAGACTTTAACTGGAAAATATTCGCTAGCGGGGTGGTGAATGATTTTTCAAAATATTCCCGAGACGCGCCAACTTTTCAATGTATTTACCACATTTTGCAAGTAATATAGAAAAATATATCCCTTCAGGGGTGGCTGAAACCACTCTATATGATTTTTTCAAATGCAACCCTATGTCTTGTGACCCCTCATTGTAAAGCTGGTGGAAAGAGGAATCCAACGCACTGATCAAATTTATTTTTTAGTATGTTTGTAGGGTTGCATACAATTAAAACAATTTAAAAATTAAATTTATTTTCAACGTAACAATTGTTCAAAATGTGCACCATTCACTTGTTGGCAGCATCCCAGTCTGTGGTAGGTTTCGTCCTTACATTATGAAACATTAGCGGTGTTATTTTTCCGATTTCCTCTCTTATCCTTTCCTGCAGATCTGCTATGTTGTTGGGTTTCTGAATGTAAACCCTACTTTTAAGATACGTCACAGCGCCCACAGAAAACTATTCTGTAGGCGCTTCAGTACCAAGTTCCCTCATCCAATGGGGGTTCCCTTCGGCCCAGTAACGACAATTTTGGCGATTTACGTGCCCATTTAATGTAAAAGTAGCCTCGTCGAGAAAAACTATCCACTCTAAAGATAACTGGTTTGATCAATACAAGTCATCAATAAATCGCAAAATTCCACTCGTCGATCTGGATCATCTTCAAGTAGCTCTTGAACAGCTTGCATTTTATATGGGCGTTTTTTTCTCATATTTAAGTATTTTTTAAAACTGTTTTGTGATTAAGATTACTATCACGGACCAGTTGACGGGCTGGAGTGATTGGATTTTCTTCTAGAGCAAGCAACAAATTCAACTTCGTGTCGTCATCAACAACAGCCTGCCTCTTACTCGGTACTTTCCTGACGCTGACCCATCTCTCGATATTGTGCCTCAATTTTAGTAATGGTACCTTGATTTAGTGGTGGCAAGTCGGGATGCGTTTCTCGAAACAGAAGCGAAGAACTTCGCATTGAGTTCGCGCCCTATCACCATATACAATCATCATCAAAATTTCGATTTTTAGTGATTCAGTTAAATAAGACATTTTCAATTTGAAATAACGCTTCAGTTTCAAACTCTGAATACAGCATACAAACTAAATTACTCTTTACTGAAGCGTGTAAAAAACACTAGCAAAAAAAAACAAATATCAGTTGTTGCAAAAAAAATGCTTGGAATTTTTTGTGGGGACATATGAAAAGTAAGGTTTACATTCCAAAACCAAACAACACACATTTTGAGTACGAAATTGTTTGCGTTAAAAATAAATTAAACTATAAAATTACGTTTTAATATATGCAACCTACAAACATACTAAAATTAAAATTTGATCAGTGAGTTGGATTCCTCTTTCCACCAGAATTACAATGAGGGGTCACAAGCCATAGGATTTGCATTTGAAAATCATGTCGAGGGTGGTTTCAGCCACCCCTGAAAAGATATATTTTTCACATTACTTGCAAAATGTAGGTAAATACATTTAAAGTTGACGTCTCCAGGAAAATTTTGAAAATCATTCACCACCCCACCCCGCTAGCGAATAAATTCCAGTTAAGTCTCCACCGTGTACTTAACCTTTGTTTTCATCTAATTTCTACCAAAAAATTTGACTGTAATGTAAGAATACGATTTTTATTTCTGTTTGTGTTATAATTTTACTTCTGTTTTATATTTTAGTTATATTCGGGATATACTAAAATTTGTTTTTATTTGTCTATTTTTCATAATACTATGAGGCTTATAAAATATAGATAAGGGATACATGGAAAAAATTTATAGATTCATAGAAGAAACGCGGATTTGATGAAAAACAAAATTTAGAGGTCCACAATTTTCAATATTCAGAAAACAATGTTTATTATTTAAACTCTGGTTGTGAAATCGAGAGTGGCGACAATTTTTTCTTTATCGGCGTTCGGATTCCCGAGGTAACGTTCGGAATATAGTTTCAGATTAGCGTGTGTTCAGATTAAATAGGTTGTCCTGTATTTTTAAAGATATTTTACTTTTTTGTTTATACTGCAAGTATTTGAAAGTCCTTTGAGTCTTGGTGGTTAGGCGGTTATACCGAATAAACATAAAATTGTATACAGTATGTGTTCATTAAACATCGGTCAGTTATGAAAACAGATACATAGAAGTGAGACGACAGATAAGAGGCAACCTTCACCGCATCGAAGGTTAGAACGAGAAGTATAGAGGTGTCCTTTTTCACAACCGGCCGATGTCTGATGTAGACATTTTATATATACTTTCCTAGAGGTTTAATCGCAATTCTTACATTACTAGGGTATGCTGCCAGCTTTGTTTTACTTACATAACAACCAAAAACCTGTGTTAAAAGCGGTCTGGCATTTATTTACCCTACATTGTGTGTTGATCTTTTTCCATGAATTTATGTGTTTTTTTAAAAATAGTCATTAAGTTTATTCTATTTTACTCCCAGTACATATTGCTAACTCAGTCTTACATATATGTTTTAATGATGGAATTTGATAAAAAGAACAGGGTTTTAGTATCAAATTTTATATGATTATATCATGTAATCACTCAGCAACTAAGTACATAATACAAATACATATTTATATTTGGGAAATAAAAATTATTTAGGAAACAATTCACTCGTTGAATTAGAATTCGTTAATCATAACGATCTATATACATTGATATGGAACATACGAAATGACCATCCATATTTTCTGTTGCTGTCAGTATTATTATTTGTTTTATATTTTATAGTTTTTAAAGGCCAATTGTTCTTGCTTCATGAGCTCTTAATGGATTTACCGTTATACACTCAGGACTCCAGTGATTGAAGGAGCCAACTTTGTTGGAGAGACCGGAATATCGCCAGTTCCATTTCCCATTTACGGACTCCAGAGGGCAGTATTTCTTAGATGACATCGTTGCTCTACTGGTCGGGGTACAAGCTGACATGCTCATTCCCATCAGATTCACTACCATAAAGGACATCAAAGAAAAAAACGTAATCAAATATGGCTATCAAGGAGAGAGATGGAAATAGTGGTTACATCGAAGCGCAAAAGAGAAACATTGTTGTCAAACTTTTGTAGTAGCTGTCAATTGTAAAATAAATAATGGCTGTCATATAATGCTATAGCCTTGACAATTAAATTAGGTTATTTTAAGATAGAATAGAAAAACATCTTTTTTTACTAGGCACACTTTGTTTTTGGATGGTTCGTTGTATGTCATACTGATGAGATCCAATTAAATCGAAATACCGATCGTGATTTCTGATGGTAACTGACAATTAATATTTTATTTTTATTAACTATATTATTAACTTTTCCCACAGTCCTGGTGATTTTATAAAATAACCACATCCTCCCCTTATCCACAGTGATTTACATACAAATAAATATGAAAAAATGAGTAACTCGTAGAACATTTACAATGACACTCTAATTATAATCGCTTTTTTGCATTCTTCGTAAACTAAAATAATTCAGGACTCAAAGGACCCCAAGCCTAGTGATGTACTCCGTGCGAAACATAAGTTATCCTTAGTTTCGCCACTGAGCACGTCACTGGGCTGCCCCAATATGCCCATATGCTGCCCCAATATGGACGCAGGGTTCCGTGCAACTCACCCCCTCCGTATCGCACGGTAGCCGTCTTCTTCAAGAACTTGGTACTCCATGCGATAGTCGAAGTTGTACCCGTTGTCCATCCTCGACAGGCGGAAGAGGTTGACGTGGATCGTGACGCTGCTGGTTTCGCTGTAGTAGATGGCAGGCCCAAGGAGGTCCCGCACCAGGAACCAGCCACCTGCGGCCGGTTCGCTTCCGATATTTGTAAGGCACCATCGGGACAGCCGTCCGACGTGAAAGACACGAAGCGGCCCAACGTAAAGCTGTCGGACGTTAACTGAAAAAAAGAAGTCACTTAAGTGGGCTTTCCCGCTTTTTCGCTGAAAAAAAGGGTTTTTTTGGGAATTTTTTTGAGGAAAGTATAAAACGGATTGAGACAATTTTTTTTTTAATTAAAAGATACAGGTATGTAAGGTTACATTCAGTTTTTTATTTATTTTTAAACCAAAATGGCGGCCGTCGATCCTTGTTCCAATGCAACTACTTCAGGCGGACATGTCTCATGTTAATGAGAGGTATCTACGACGCTATTCATCTGAAATAAAAAAATGAAACATTTTTATAAAATATAGGGTTGTTGTTAGTGTTTATCATATTGGTTTTTGAAATTCAAATTTTACGCGATTTGGTGCAACTTTGAAGAAAAAAGTTTTTCACCTTAAATTTATACCTTTAAATTGTTATCAAAAATAGAATTTTTGCAATATAAAAAAATCCTATGTTGATCACTAATGGCATCATTTGTGAACATTTTAAAAGAAAAATGATTAAAATGAGTTAATTAGTGTCGAGAAAAATCTCATTCCAATTTCAAAAACGTTGTTTTGAAAAATGCGTTTAAAGTTTTTTACGTTTTTTTTTTTCATGTAATTATGAAATTTTTTTACTTACAGTTCGTCATCAATTCGGGGCCCGTACAGGACACCCTCCTCTGCCTTGTAGACCTCATTTTGGCTTCACGTCAGATAGCGTCACGCATTTTTTCCACTGAATCCGTATTTCGCCGAATACGGATAATAAGTAACAGCCGTAATAAGTTGTCAATTCGCCTATTACCTTGATGGTCAGTGTTCCTGTACCTCTTCCCCGAGTCCCTTGTTTGTTTTCTTCGCATCACGGAGCCTGGTTCCCATGCGTTTTTCTCCACGTGACCGACGCGTTCCTTTTTCATTACTTGCTGGTCTTTGTTGTACGGTGCAAATTCAAAGTCGCGGAGGTCCTTATTGTTCCCGTCGCCAATATACTGAGCATATTTTACATTATGCTTTTCTTCGGATCGTTGAAACACTTCCTTTACACTGTCCACCTCCATTTTCCCTGCGTGACTCTTTTCAAGCGCCGGGACCGTCGTCACTAATCCGGCTGTAACTCGAAATCTAATATCACGGATCACTTTAAAATTTCAGGACAATAAATTTGAATGTATAACGCATCGATTTCAGCAGAAAAAAAAACGATTTTTTGAACCGAAAGGCGGGAGAAGCCCCCTTAAAGTGTAAGACTAAAATTATACAGTGTGTCCAGAACTGGTGATGGATGTATTGCTAATTGAGTGACGGTTGGTGGAATTGGACATTTTCGTATTTGCGTAAGGAGGAATGGGTCTACATAATAATTTAGGGGGTTACTAGACCCAAAAGGCTATAATTTTCAAATTAAACTTGCTAATTAAAAAAATGGCTGCCTTCCCAGGAGATCGCAACTTGGCAACACCGCAATATAAAATTAACAATTGTAATGCTTGTGACTCCTCCGGGTTTTCTTCCGGCAAAAAATTGGAACACTACTGATGTATAAGTAATTGAAACTAAATAACTAAACTTAGAGAGCCAACGTGTTCTAAAAAGCGATTAGCGCAAAAGAAAGTATTTTCTCCAGACTTGTCAGGAACTTACTTAAATTTGAACTTTCACTTACTATTAAGGCACTTCGGTCGAAAGGCTATGGAAGTTTAAAAAAATAAAATAAGGCACTGATTAAAAAAATACACTTATTACTTCGAGTAATAAAACAAGGCACTGATGACACGTTGAATAGAATAACGGTTAATACGAATTTTAGCCAGCATTTGTCTACGTTATTATTATTAATTATCAATTAAGTGCTACCTAATATTAACTACCATACTATTTCAACATTTTATAAGCTTCATTTAGGAGTGCACTAAAATTCATTCTTAAGTTATAATACCTGAGTCTTATTATTCATAGTATAATTTTATTTTTACGATGGTCATCCATAACTTTCGCATGGCTTTTCGACTGAAAATTCAGTCGAATTCCCAATGCTCTCAGTTCCAATACATTCTTCCAGCTCCAATAAGGCAGTTCCAATACTTTCTTTTGGGACTGCCCTCTTTCAGAACATGTTTTAAAAAATGTTTACGACCCTATTTAATTACATTCCTTTGATTTTTAATAGTACCATTCTAATAAATCTTTGAGTTTATTTATTTATTTTTGATTATTTATATTTCAGCATTGTTGCATTGTTGCTTCAAAAGAAAACCCGGTGATTCACAAGTGCTGGTAATTGTGTATTGCGGTGTTGCCAAGTTGAGAACTTTCCCTAGGAATGGTTTTTATGCATTTTGAAGTATTAGGTATCGTTGGAATGAGAAAATTGAGTACTGTTGAAATAGCGCAGTATCAAATATGCCGTTAGAGAAAAAGAAGGTGGTGATGGATATGGGAAGTTAAAACGTTGAAACATAATTAAAAAGAATGAAATGCTCCCAAAAAGTTACCCTAATAATATATTTATAGATAGGATAACCTATTAAAAAGGTAACGTAGTTTGGTAATGTTTCTAAAAAAACCGTGCATAAAATTTTGAAAATCTACATAAATCATCAAACACAACAAAGTAGGATTAATTGTAACAAAATTATGTGTCATTGTCACTTTCATGTTCAACATATTCGCTTATAAATATATTCTTTTTGTAGGTTTACTTTTTAAATACAATTAATGATAACCTTCTATAATTAAATTAAAATAACTCGCAACAAGAAAACTGTCAAAAAGTAAACATACGAAACAAGTAGGTACATGAGTAAATATTTATATTTCAATATAATATACAAAGGTTAATTTGAAGAAAACACTTATGGTACTGGTAATTAGAGATTTTATTTAATTAAAATTTAATTTTATAAATTTTGAAAGCACAATTTACCTTACTTTATTGAATTTAGATGATTTATGTAATTTTTCCAAAGATTTTGCAGACAAAATCTGACACATGAATTAAATTAATTAATTAAATGTCGAGCGTTGCACATCGTTGAATTTGTAAGAAAACTCATTTCAAATAGACTAGTTTTATTGGGTGTCGTTTAATAATTCAAAGTTACTAGTGATCGCTAAACAACAGTTTGAATATAATAAATTTGACAACACAGACTACGCTTTATTAATAATAATAATAATAATAATAACACATTTTATTTCCAACAGGTAACACCCAATTACAGGAAAAATACAGTACATTTACAAAATCTAAGTATGATGATTATGGACTTTAGGTATGCATACATAATTGCGGATCTATAATAGTATTTAAATTATCGTAATTAATGTCACAAACAGTAGATATAGTGTTAAATATATTACAAATATTATACAATGGTGACTTCGCATAAAGATTAGTACGACTGAAACTACAATAAAAAAAATTACTATCTCTAGAATTTAAACGAGGAACCAAAAAGTTTAATTTACTTAGAAGAGTCGGACAGTCAATATTATTGTGTGTAAGATTATACAAAAATGTATTAGACAGTCTCTTCTCTCCTTAAGGGAAATCATATTAAACATATTCAGCAAAATATTATTATCTATCCCGCGAGGAGATGAGAAACCATTCGTTTTGAAAAACATAAATTTTAAACATTTTCTCTGAACAGTTTCAACCAATACAATCAATTTTGATACATCGGAAACCATATTAACGAAGCATACTCTAACTTAGACCTAATGTATAAACAATAATATAACATTTTCAGGCTATGGATGTTTGAAAAACAGTTCAATTTCGTACAAAAAAACCAAGTAATTTATAAGCTGATTTTGTTGATAAGTTGACTTGATTAAGAAAAAGTAAGTTTACTATCAAACGTGACTCCAAGGTCTTTAATTTCTGAACACCGATCGAGAGGGCAGTTATTTATATTATAATCAAACTGAGTAAAGGTGAGTCTACGGGTGAATGTCATTATTTTACAATTTTGGAAATATTAAGTTTTAAGTAGTTATTAGTACACCACGTAAGAATATTGTTAAACTACTCCTGTAAATAATAACAATCTTCAACTGATCGAATTGTAGTAAAATTTTTTAAATCATCTGCAAATAGTAGATGGTGACAATGTATGATGGATGTAATATCGTTGATAAATATTAGAAATAGTAACGGTCCAAGATTGGACCCCTGTGGGACACCAGGGGTTGCAATATAGCTATGAGATCTGTAGCCGCCGATGCTCAATAAACTGCATTCTGGAAGATAAAATGTAGGAACTGAAAGAGTAATTAAATCATCCGATAAACCAATGGCTGATAGTTTAGACAGTAACAGGTAGTGATCTATTTGATCAAATGCTTTCTGTATGTCTGTATAAATAGCATCGACCTGTCCCCCTCCATCTAAGCTATCGCACATATACTGAGTAATACAGGCTAGATTTGTTATCTTTGAAGCATAAACCCATGTTGATTAGGTGATATTGATTTCTTTACTACGTTGTATATATTATCATATAAGATTATCTCAAATACTTTGGCAAAATTAGACAGGATTGCGATTGCCCTATAGTTTGTTACCAATGTCGCATCTCAGATTTGAGAATTGGGCATATTTTTGTAATTTTCCAAATATCTGGAAACCTAGTTGTATTGAGCATGAGGTTAAATATAATATGCAGTGGTGTTACAAATATGGCAGCACAGTCTCTTACTATAAAACTGGGTATACCATCTATTCCGGCAGTCATTTTGTCCTTCAACTTTTTTATTGCCAGAAATATATCCTCTTCTGTTACTGATGTAATATTTGTTACTTCAGATAAGTATGAGACATTATTACTTACATGAGCTGGGTTTGACGTATATATACATTTGAAAAATAGTTAGCAAAGCCATTAACTACCATTTGTGGTGAGTCAAGTGTTTCGTTATTAAAAATCAGACTACCTGGAATTCTTGATTTACCTTTCTTGGATTGAATAAAGGACCAGAATTTAGATGGGTCACGTGTGATTTCACCTTCAGCAGTTAAGACATATTCTTTATAGGAATCATCAATTTGCTGTTTTTGAAATAGCTCTGAGTGTTCGAAATTCATTTAAGTAATACTCGCTTTTGTATTTTAGCATAATTTTGTGAGCCAATTCTTTGCATCGAATGTTACTTTTAATATTTGAATTAAACCAGGGCGGAAAACGTACGATTTGATTTTTTAAACAAGGGTACATTATCTTTAAAAATTTTGTTTATAATTAAGTAAAACGCATCGCAAATCTCATTTACATCACTGTATTGTTCTAATGAGGATCAATCAATGTGAGTAATTGATTATATAGTTGTAGGGAAGTTAGCTTTCTAAAATTATATACCTTGTTTATGAAATGAAAAGTTTGTAGTTATAGCAATGTCTAGTTCGAAGTTAATAATTAGAGGGATGATGTGTATCTTCTTTAACAAGTGGTACATTGTTTCGACTAATGCTACAATTAAAATTTCAAAAAACGAGGTCTAAAAGTCTGCCATTAGAGTTCACCACTTCATTAAATTGGCTGACATTATAAAAACCCATAAAATTGAGAACTAATCTTACTTTTTGGATCATTTGGGTCACTGTTAAATTTATTTACATTGAAATCACCACAAATTAATATATTACAGTCAGCCTGAGTTGATGAAATGTTTTCTAAAGCATCGAAAAGTGTATCGTATTCAGAAGTTGATGTTGATGGTGGTACATAAATGGTGAGTATTATCAATATGGTGTTATTAAAAGTTACCTTGCATCCAGCAATATCTATACTAAGAACAACATTTACAACTGAATCCAGTGATAATTTTACAACATGAAATTTGTTTTAACCGCAATCAGCACTCCACCACCTCTACACTGACCAGTTGATAGAAAGTTACGATCACTACGGTGAACTAAGTAAGAAGCCGGGAACAATTCCTCACTATTGACATCCTCTGAAAGTCCTGATTCAGTTATACATATTATGTCGTACTCTAGAGTAGATACGGCATTAAAGAAATATTGGGTTTTTGATTTAAGTCCGTTAACATTTTGATAGTAACAGTGAAACTCAGTGCAATTGGGTGTTTTTTAGTTTAAAGACTTGATTACTGGAGTACCGTTAGAATAAGCGATTTTTATATTTTTTCTCCTTTACTCTTCCTTTCTTCCAACTCCTTTTTAACACGCCTGAACTGCTCCTGTTGTCTAGGTGTTTTATCATATGACATAAAAAACGTTCCAAGCTGTTTCTGGGTTTTTATGTCTTTAGCCTTACTAATAATTTTACGAACTTGCTCTTCATCTTCTAAAGTTACTCTTATAGGACGATTTTATTCGGCATATGTCTCCTAAGCGAATAGGATTAATACTTATCAGTTGTTTACTGCAACATTAGAAAATTGAATGATTTTAGAAATTATATCCTTTCTTCTTTGATTCGCTCATCTTTGTTCGAAGCTTGATTTTCTGGAACTCCAAATACAACCAAGTTGTTTTTACGTTTTTGTCTCTCATTAAATTCTGATAAACCTCATCGAATGTATTATCATGTGAGGAAACAGCAGAATTAATTTTTTTAAAGTTATTTGAAATCTAACTGTAACTGTTGAATTGATGCCTGCAATGCACCTAGCTCAGTAGCATGATTCTGAGAAATTTTTTCTTCAATTTATTGAATCGTTCCTTAAAGTCCTCTTTAATGGTACCCATTAAATGTCTTAATTTCGCCTAATTCACCTTAAATCGACAACATGAGTTGCATATAATCTTGATGCTTCTTGACTTGTTGCGTGTTATGCGTACATCATCTGTAGAGAGGCCTACACATGTTAGATGAACATCCATGTTGCAGCCATTACATACGGTAGCCGGTAAACCCCGGCTTAATGAGGATTTTACAATTCGGACACGGTAGTAGCATTCCTCTGCTATCACTGATAAGGTATCGATAGTGAAATCCACAAAAAGCGATTGAGTAGTACAAAAAAGTAGTCAAAACACTGCACTAAAAAATCACCGATTCTCAGTGGTATTAATTCTATTGTTTATAACAACTAACTCTTTGTTTAATCTAACAATATTTTAATAAACGAACCACTATGTGGACGTGTGGTTCAAATTCTAATTTACATTTATTGAATACTATATATCATCTCTGAATTGTTTTCTAATTTTTCTAAGTTTTCTAATCATTACTTGCAGAAATCAGTTGCGTGGTCAAAAGGATCTGAGACACCCGGTATACAGGCTACGCTACTACACTCGGAACATATTTGGCTATTTTATGGGGTATTTTTATGTCAAAATGAGGTGAGTTTACCTAGGTTCAGTCCAGAACTCCCCTTAACGCAAGTTCATTGAACAATGTTGCTAGATGAACAGTAATTCTAATATGCCTTTAACATTTTTATATTTCAAAATATTTTTAAATATTTTTCTGCTCGTCAGTCAATGGCCAACATTTGTTTAAACATTTTTTCACTTTGTAATACGAGTGTATCTGAAATTGTATATGAAATCGCTTTATAAATAATCGCTGTTTTTTCAATGTGACAGTAAAAGGCACAATTAAATAAATAGTAGTCCAAAGTTTAGTGTAACTTTACATAGTCAGTGGTGGAGGTTGTAAACGATGCAGCATTCTATAATATGTAATAAAATAACAGTAAGAGGGTATAAAAGTACAAAAACATCTATGAGGTTATTTAACGAGTAAACCTTTGTGAAATTTTAACGAACGGGACCAGTTTCATTATCCTTAAACCAACAAATATTAATAAACCCTAAATAAAACAGATTCCTAACCCACCACTGATTATCTCGGCTATCGTTGAAGGACATGTCGCCCTTGCTTGGTAGAGAACGTAGTTCCTAATGCCTCCGCTAATTTGTAGCGCGAGAATTGAGATGACTCATTTCATTATTTGTTTGTTGGATTATAATAACGAAAAACCTGGTAGCTTGATGAAAAATCGTAACTAAATATAAGTTTGTAGTTTGTTTGGCCGCTGTGCACAAATATAATATTTTCGGGCTTTCAGTAAACTAAATAAAATCGAGTTTTCCAGTTGGAGTACGATTATGTAAAAAAGCTCTCGAAATTATGCGACTTTCTCGAGCGTAAGCGTTATGTTCCTGATGGAAAATCTGTGGCTCTTCGTCTAGGAAAAGCCCCATGCGGAAACTCCGGCATTTTCTAGGATAATACGTGTCGCTGCGGTCGGATAGGGCCATGCGCGTCCAGGGAATTTTAATCACTACACGGAATTCCTACGACATCGGCACGACTGCGTTGCGGTACCTCGCCATGGTGCAAAATAAATATTTATGTTGTGCATTGCGATTATGCAAATGCGATGCAGTTTTAACGAGGAAGAGAGAAATAACAGTAACCGAATTGTAATGGAGACTCCAGAGTGTTAAATTTCAAATACAATAAAAATAATAAAGCCGATCGTTTATTTAACCGGTTCACTGGTAGAGTTTTTGTCATTGTTCGTGCCAAAACTAGTACGCTCGAATAATTTACGTATCGAATCGTACAATATCTAGTGTACGAAATCGTACAATATCTAGTATATTTATATGAGATTCCGAAGTTTTTTTTTTTGGATCTACCTCCATCGAAGTTTTTTTCAATTCTTCAACCCTTCAAACCATTCCGAATTTTGTATGCAAGGGTATAATGTGTATCTAATTCGATTGCAAGGGTTATTTATTTGATCTGCCATCCCCGAAGGGGAGAACACTAGAGTTTGGGATGAAATTTTGAGTTTTTTAATTCTTCACTTTACCAAAATTACAAAATTTGTATAAGGAGTTGTTTGTATCTTTAATTCGATTGCAAAAAGAGTGATAAATACGGTTAGGGTGAATGCGAGTTTTTTCAAAATCTGATTTCAGATTTCTTATCAGTGACCTCATAAACTCCTACAAATAGCTTTTCAGACTCTTTTCAGACAAATTTGGTCCCAGACTCGAAATGAGTAATCTAAAAAATCCACTATATGCAGTTTTTCTAAAATTCCGAAAGTATTTAAATTTTCGACCGCTGTTTTGAGTCGGTCATCTTGAAATTAAAAAAAACTGATTCCAAATTCAACAGCTCCAAAATATATGATTTGCAACCTCGAAAAATCTTTATCAAAACAATTTCTGTTCCAGATTGAAAAAAATAAAAAAATTCTGCTCCGCTCTAGGAGGTTAAAAACGACATATACATATATTGAAATTTATAATTCTGATGGCAGATATGGGTTCAGTGCCTCCAAAAACTTGTGTCAAATCCTTAAAAAATTAAGAAAGTCATTCTATTTGATCATATATGATACAATACCACATGTAGCACTTTTTTTTTATCACATATGATACAATGCCAGTGAACCGCTTTTTTTCATTCTAGTTAATACCGATATCTTATCTCGATTTTGGTTTCCCATACCTGACAAACAAGAAAATGCTTCATACTGAATGAGACACGGAATTTTCGGCATAGAAGCAAATTCACACTTGAACACTTTTCCACTTAATACCGAAACACTTTTATTGCACCTAACGCGCGCGATTAAACCTGATTAGTTTCAACTCATAGTCTGAAGATGCCAACATGGGTGGTATGGGAGTATTGTGTACAAAATAGTGTATCGTATGGAGAAATGTTCAAGGGTGAAGAAGATAATGTTTAGTAAATCATTAAAGACCAGAATTTAAAAACAGTTCTAATTATCCACAGTAAATTAACAAAACATAGGTAACAAAGCCCGCTTTGGTACCAAATACAAATTCTAATGGCAGATAAACTACAGACCGGCATCGGCAGGTCTGTAAGGTAATAAGGCGGTGGCCTTTTATTTCACTGGCAGAGTGAACACCATTGTTACATAGGCAATTTCTGGAAGTTTTGACATTTTTAATTTGAAAATATATAAAGAAGTTTCTGTTGAGTAAATATAATATGTTCCGTGAATTTACTTGTCATATTTATTGAAAACAATAATTTTGATTCAAACTACTAGTGATATTATAAAATATATAAAAAATAAATAATAGTTAAAACTAGTTATCCCACAAATCAAATTTTCAATTTACCACTTAAAAATTGTGAGGAAGTTTTGCACTATGTAAATGTGTCTTTTGCCGCTCTTGCTAATTAAAAAACAGACTTTAGTTTACAGCTTGATTATTTTATTAGCTTATTTAAAATGAGTCATCATTTAAAATGAGAACATGCGGAAAAACAATTTTTTTTCTGTTGTCTAAATCTTTAGATTAAAGGTCATTATTAGTGTTCATATTGTCCATTTTTTTTTCATAATGCTAATTGGCCCACTTAATAAAAATTTGATCTATATTAATTTTATTGAAAACGTATTCATTTGATAGTACCCGACTAAATTTGTAATGAAAACTGAGCCGATACTTTTACTTTTGATCTGAATTAAAAAAAACTCATATCAAAAGTTTGATTTATTTATTTTATTTAAAATGAGTCAACATGCGGAAAAACATATTTTTTTCTGTTATGTCAAAAACATATTTTTTTCTGTTATGTCTAAATCATTAGATTAAAGGTCATTGTTAGTGTTCCTATTGTCCATTTTTTTTTCAAAATGCTATTGGTCCACTTAAAAAAATAAGATCTATATTAATTTTAATGAAAACATATTCATTTGATAGTACCCGACTAAGTTTGTAGTGAAAACTGAGCCAATATACTTTTACTTTTGATCATCTTCTTTCAAAAAGCGAAAAACCCATAAAAGCCGAAAAAAATAGGAGATCTGGATTAAAAAAAAACTCATATCAAAAGTTTGATAAAAACGAACATCTAGAGATATGACAGGAGCAATAATCCGTGTTCAGAACTTCTGGATCTATTCTGATGAAGAGCGAAGATTGTCATAATAAAAAATTTCCGATATTATGCATTGTTTGCTTGTTCACCGTGTATAACATGTACTTATATGTTCTCTATATTAGAAGCAAATTAACATTCCACTGTTGCCAAGCCTATCAAAATCGAATTTATTAATCTAATTTTTCTTTGAATTACAGCGGTTAAAAATTGAGCCAAAACATTGCTCGAGTCAAACCTATTAAGAAGCAGTTCATTTGAAAATTAACCTCCTTTATCCTGGAAAGACGGATTTATCGGGTTCGTACCTTTATACTGCATTTTATTCTTATAATGATTCATGAAATACCCACAGGAATATGCCGACAACAGTTGGAAACAGGTTGTGTACCCACGCAAGCCATGTAATTACCAAGGGGGTCATATTGTGCACAATAAATATTGATTATTAACAATGTAATACATGAGCCGTAGTAATTAACGTTTGACGTCAATCAACAAGTTATATAGTTAATTTTCGCAGAAATGCCGAGAGCTATAAACAGACCATTAATTGAATCTCACATAAAATGACAGGATTATTTTACAAAAACCGTGCAACCGCGTAATTAAACTGAGCTTTGAGTCAAGATGACAAAATAACAACCATAATTAGTTTGCACATTGATTACGTAAATACATCAAAATATATCTATATTTATGCAACTACACGGCATAGTACTGCAGGATAAATAATTGGAATTAACTAGGAGTAGAGTCCTGGTGTTCAAAAACATTTTTTTCCAAACGGGAAACTAAAATCTCTGCTATTTATCGATGAATGTCAAGTTATTTACTTGGATACATCCTGAGGGTTGAAATAAACTCGGATTAGCTTATTAGGTGTTAATTAATGTTTATTGAAATGAAACAATATGTAAAACACTAAAAAAAAAACTGGATGTCCACGAAACACCGAACTACTATACTTTTCTCGAAGGGCGTTTCGCATACTACGGTGCCATCTTCAGGAGAAGATAAAACTAGTTTTAATCTTCTTCAAAGTATAATAGTTCGGTGTTTCGTGGAAAACGTCCAGTTTTTTTTCTACACCGAAGGTTCAGTACCCACTCCAGGAAGTAAAACACTGCATGTAAAGTGTTTTGTCAAATTCTAAGTCTAAATTTAAGTTGTAATGTGAACTTATTTACATCGAACACTGACAAGTTTGATTTTTTGTTACATAAAACATTAGAAACGATATTTTTCAAATCACTGGTACTCATTAAGAATTAACGTTTCTGATGGAAACATTGACAACATTAACCAATTTAACGAAACTTTGGATTAAAATTATAGATATGGGATTTCCATGTTAAAAAAAAAACAAATTTAAGATAATTAAAGTAAGTTGAATACGAACTCTTAGGGATCAATATTCAAAAAAATGTATGAATAGGTATTTGCTTAATTCGAATGAATATGTCACTCATGGCTGGTGGAATATAATTTTCTCGCATTTTCGTAAGAAACACATAAGAAGGACATAAGTAGAAGGCTAAAAAAAACTTCTAATGCACACTTGCGAAAAAAATAAAAATAAAAAAACGTCCTCCTCACCAGAAGATTTTTTTTACAAGTGTGGAGTTACATAACCTCTTAACATTTAAATGTATCGTTCACCAATAACAGTTACAGTTACTAGCTTGTCATTCCACATTTCCTCGAAAAAATATGGACTAATGAGGAAATTTGCTATGACCCTCACCAAACAGTGACTTCCTTGTCATGAAGACTTTCCTGAATTATAGCGAGTGGATTTTCTATTGACCATATTCGACAGTTTTGAGTATTCACTCCACCATTAAGAGAAACATGGACCACATCTGTCCATAAAATATGGGATAACCATTCAGGCCCAGTTTGAATCTGAGCTAAAATTCGCAAAGAAAAATTGTATCTGATTGCCATATATCTCCTTCAAATCAAACAGTCGTTGCAGTTTATAAGGATTGTATTTTTTGGGTTTTGCGTAAAATTTTCCGAAAAGTGGTATATGGTATTTGCAGTCGTTTTGATATTGTATAAACACTACTAATTACTAACGGATTAGTATTGGCTATGTTTTTATTTTCCTGAAGAACTTCTGCAACTTGGACATCACTAATCTTTGGTCTTCCTAATCTCGGGAGGTCGATTACTGATTCTGTTCTTTAAAAGCTAATCAAATTATGATACGTCTGCTCTCAAATACATTCTCGTGTGAAATCGTCGTAAACAAATGGTGAAATTTTTACTACATGCATAAAAACATTGTACTAAATTGATTATTGCTTGCAGATCTGTTTTTTTTAAGTTCAAATCCTTTGAATTACATTAAGATAAGTTTTATTTTGAGAATAATTCGCTAAATTGCAATCGGTTTGTTTTGTCAATTGTGTAACGATCATAATGAATATTTAATTTAGTTTTTAGTTTAGTTTTGCATATATTCATTAAAAGCCCATTATTCTGGGAACTAGATTTCCAATTCCTTTTTTTGAAATTATTCCAATCTCCTAAAACTATATAAGCACTTAAAGTTTATCTCTGACTTTATGATAGCCTTGTACTTACGTCAGTGTTCGAATACTTTTGCTTTTATTTGTATATAAATAATAATTACAGCAAGTAATAATAAACAGCAAATTACTACAAATACTGGTTATTTTCTTAAATATTTACTCACAATATGAGGGAGGCCAATTTTAAAACTTTAGAATTCATAGCCTTTAGCAACCGCTCAGTGTTCAATGTTTACAAACATCTCGGAAATCTCAGCCTATGAATATGATCGCTTTTCATTCTGTTTGTTTTGTTGAAAAAAGGATTTTCTTCGGTCTGATTTCTGTCGTCGCCGGCTTTCCGGATATCTGCGGTAAGATCCTTATTTGATTTGGGTATCCACAACTTTCCTGCCCTATTGCCGGAAGTAATAAAATCAATGCTTGCTGGACGGGCAACGAACTTGTTTACATTTAGGTTATGTACAAACAATGACCACTTTTATTTTTTTTCGCTTTTAGTATTGAACACTTGGCGTGTGCATATGGACACCGTCTGTAAAAACGTGCGATATGTGGCTGAATCAGTTCGGCTGGGTGATGCCAGAGGAAATCGAATAAAATTATTTAGTTGTAGTAAAAAAATCACTAGAATTCCCTGAAAATGGAAAATGCATTATTACCTAAAATATTCACTAAAAACGCTAGATAAAAAGTTACATTTTGGTATAATGATTAAAATAAGTATAAACAGTATTTTTTAAGCGCCTTGTAAATTATGTACGTGTGTATTTCTTGCCCGTGCATACGTATGTACGTCACTGGCCGTGCCTGGTAACGCACGCCCGACTCTAGTACGCCAGTCCCGTGCTGGTAGAGAGGTTGCGCAAATACACTTTCGCCACGGTTTGTGCGCTGATTCCGCACTGTTCTACATTACCTCGATGAGAGTGGATGGACGTAGAACGCCGAATTCATAATTATTTTATGTAATATTTATGACTCTGTAACTGTGATTTTGTAACTCATGAGTTCGTGTAGTGTACTTATATTTTATCTGATTTTGTGTCGATTTTTGCAATAATGGTACAGTCGTTACCATTTGTGAATACACGTAAAAAGTTACGACTATTTTACAATAGACCGATGATAATGTATTAGAAAGGGAAATAATGTGCGTGTACCCTTCTCAGCCAAATCTGCAGGACAACGTTGCCATATTTACATCGGACCAAAGTTATTTAATTCGCTACCTGATTACCTAAAACAAACAATCAAAGTAAAGGCATGCAAAAGAAATATAAAACTGTTTATTAGAAATACTGAAAGAAAACAAAATAAGTGCCATTATTGATGCTAAACAAAATATCTAATATTTTATCGTCACTAAAATACATAATGGTTAATATGTTTACTTTACATGTAGACATGTGTGTATATGCGTGTATATGTGTATGTACGTGTATGTATATGTGTATATATGTATGTGTATGTGTTAAACGAGAAGAAATGCAGAAAGACTACTGGTTGTAGCAACGTACTCTCAAGCCATGCAGACGCTCAACCAACGTCAAGCCAAAAAAAAGATTAGAGACCATTTTGACTGGTCATATGACAACACAAAATATCCATAAAAGTGTCTTCGTTGTAAAAGATATAGTCACTTTTGTAAAACTGATGAAAAATTGCTTCCCTATGTCAACATTTTTTGTGTCACGTCTTCAACTGAAAGCCGATTGTTGGTTTTTTGTTGATGTTTGTTATAATGAAAGATGATTGATTGTTAATAGATATATATTTATATTAAGCTGAATAACACACCATTTGTATAAACTATAACATTTTACAACAGTCACGGTATTAAAAAATATATATAAATTATTTTTTAAGGTTTAGGCCACCTTTGTAAAAAATGTACTACAACAAGCAGCATTGATTCATCAAAACGGCAATAAAAACAGTAGTTTTGTTGTTTAAATAAAAATATTGCTAGTCAACCACATTGAGTCACCAATTTTGAGGTAATTTACCTATGTGTGAAATTGGATGTATGTAAACTGTTTATTTTTTCTGCGTTTTGAACGAACAAATGTGTGAGAATATTAAAAATAAAACAATTAAAATTGAAATAAAACTATTTCAAGTAAAAAATCCTTAAAAGCTTTATTTAAAAAAATACTATGCTCACGTAAGTTGGAACGAGATAAAGCTTGATGGACCATTGTGATCTACCGACCTCATTATTTGGTCTGTACGTTTAATTACTATGTTTGGGTTTCGCACATTTTTGTATTCATGTATTTTACTATCGACTTTGTTCTATTACTCTGGATTTTGTTTACGCTAGTGATAGTCCAGAGTCCTAAAGCCAGGTCGGTTCTTGTTTGAATATGTGCCAAACTACCAAATGCGGCTACAACTCAAACGAATTTGAACTACTAAGGTCATACATTTCATCTAGCAGTTTAGTGTCTGTAATACTTCGTGAATGACATAAGTTTGCTGAAAAAAATAGTCTGAAAAAAAATATTAGGCGTTAATTGTCAGCAGTCCACATTTATTTGGAAATAGTAAAATACAATTTTTAATCTATTAAAAATAAGAAATATGAGCTCTTTTCTTTTAAATTTTCTTGCGCAATGTGGGCATGTGAATCGTTCATGCATCATCTAATTAACAATACTGAAACTTACTGAAACAATATTGAAACAATACTGAAACTAGAATTTAATGTTACTGCTACTGTGAAAACTTTTTTTTTGTAAACATAAAAGTTGTAGAAACAGGAATATAAAAAGTAAGATACATTTAAGTCAAATTAGTCTAATTGTGTTTTTGTCCTCACAAAGACAAATTCCAAGAAATTAAATACTAAAAAGAGTTAGATTGTTTTAAAATTCCTCAGTGAACAATTTGAGTATACAAAAACGTCCATTTGGTAACTTAATTAAAAAAAAAAACGTTTTTAAGACTCTATAAAGATTTTTTAGTAAAATTTACTGTAATAACGTACACTGAAATAAATTCGGATATAAATCTACATTTTAAACTTGCCTAACGCACAGTGTGATAATTAAATTATGTAATCAAAATTATTAGATATAATTTAGTCAGCATAAAATTAAATTTTTAAATTTACAAGATTCGTTTGCTTTTGAGTTTCCTAAGTGATTTATTTGAATTATCAAATTACTGAATATCGTTTTCACAGAATCACTTCAACTTCAGAAAATACATTTACATTCCGTGTAATCTTCACGTTCTGTGTATTTTATCGAAAGCCATACGTCAATCGGTGACAGCGTGTCGAAAGTCGAGTTATTTTGCGTATTTCTCTTCAAATATTGGTTCAGCAGAACATGTTATGTATGGTATATGTGTCGATCTATCACAGAAAATCAACTGCATTTTGTCTGGCGAGTCAACAATTTGGGCCCATTTTATTCTCTATTTTATAGATTTGTTGTTTATCTCTGCCGACCATTCATCCAGATAAAATGCGATTACTGAAAGTCGAATAAATCAAATGAAGCCGAACAAAAAAAAACTACAATTTATTTCGGCTTTTGCGTCATGTAACTTCCCAACCTCTCGTCCGGTTAAAAGCGTTATATTAATAGCCCTTTTTACGCAGGGAGGATGTGGGCACAAATTTATAATGGACACTTTTATTGAACACGTTTTAGGCATTATCAAGGTTTTGTAGCTTGTGATAGCATTTTTCCAATATTAGTCATGAATCATAGGGGCAGAGGTAAATTCTAGTCATATAAATAGAGATTATCACTTAGTTTCGTGATGCTGACATTTCTGAGAGGTGGGACTGGAAGAAAATATAGACCGAAACGACAAAAATGTATTGTATAAAGTTTAGGTGATAATACAATTATATCATCTACGCAATTTTTTGTAGATGATGACTATGAATGTTACGTCACTGGAATGTTCAAGAATCGAAATGTGGACGGTTTAATTACACAGGAATTTTTTCATGTGCAGAATACTACATTATGCCTACCACATGTTTTTGGGTCGCTGATTACGAATCCGGGCTTACTTTTGCTTGATCAGCTAACCTAACCTCAAAAAAACGCTCAAAAAACTCAAAAAATCGAGTTCACAAATTGAATAGCACACAGGACCTGAATTTTTAAACTTGATAGCCCCTTCAACTGAACTCTTGCATCTCAAAATCTCCGAATCCAAATTTCCAAACACCTAGCTTCTTAACCCTAACCTAAAAAAACCCCAAAAACTCAAGAAAACGTGTCTAAAAACTTAACAGCACACTTGACCTGAATTTGAGCAGCATATTACTGTTTTCAAGGTGGTGGAATTTCAGATTTTAGAGGTACTTTTTCATAACGTCGCTAGTTACTGGCGAAGAAATATATCCTATTCACCAATTTATCGCTAGAAACGACGACTGAAGATACGTATCATCAACATCATTCAATGACAAGAGGCTATGGGTTAGTGTTTGAAGGCTTAGTTTTGCATCAGTTAAAGACATAAATTGAAAAGTCTATTGTTTTACAATATTTAGGTCCAGTGTGCTGTTGAGTTCTAAGACTCGTTTTTATAAGTTTTTGTGGGTTTAGTTTTAAGGGTTTGAAGATTTGGATTCGGAGATTTTGATGGTCGAGAGTTCAGTTAAAAGGGCTATCAAGTTTAAAAATTCAGGTGAAGTTGAGTTTTTAGACTCGTTTTTTTTTTTAGTTTTTGGGGGTTTTTGAGGTTAGGTTAAGAGGCTAGGAGTTTGAACATTTGGATTCGGAGATCTTGAGATGCAAGAGTTCAGTTGAAGGGGCTATCAAGTTTAAAAATCCAGGTCAAGTGTGCTGTTGAGTTTTTAGACTCGTTTTTTTGAGTTTTTAAGGGTTTTTGTGGTTAGGTTAAGAGGCTAGGAGTTTGAAAATTTGGATTCGGAGATTTTGAGATACAAGAGTTTAGTTGAAGGGGCTATCAAGTTTATAAATTCAAGTCACGTGTGCTATTCAATTTATGAACTCGATTTTTTGAGTTTTTGAGCGTTTTTTGAGGTTAGGTTAGCTAATCAAGCAAAAGTAAGCCCGGATTCGTAATCAGCGACCCAAAAAACATGTGGTAGGCATAATGTAGTATTCTGCACATGAAAGAAAATTTTTGTGGTCCTACTGTGTTATCGTTGCTTAGGTATAGTCAAAATAGTTCAAATTATAAATGTCAAGTTGCGAAGCATTTATTTATAATTTTAGTTGCATATTCACAAGATGTAATTACCATAAAACTTTTCTAGCCTTGTAATCACATACACACAGGTTGCATATAAAATTCATGCTTGCGTTAACAAATTTCGTAAATCGGGATCAGTATGACGTAAACCAGGAAGTTAGAGTGACTAGAAAAGGAACTGCTGATTGTATCGCAAATTTTCAGCTTCGAATCTCAGAAGTGTCAGGAAGTTCAATTATCCATAGGAACATGCCATAGTTTATACCGAACGTGGGTGATCGTTCGGTCAGTTTGACAAGACTGCGACATAGTGCCGCGCCGGTTTCTTCTTACGCCAGTCAATAGAGCTCGAAAAGGGGTGAGTTTATGACACGATTGATACCTGAAATCCGACTACGGGATACTTTTAAGTTCAGTCTTTAGATGAAAACGTATATGAATTGGACTAGGAAATTGTTGCACTTTTTTTTAATAACAAACTAGTAACAAAAAAATGGAGTTTTTTCAGTTTTTTGCTTATAGAAGAAAAGCTATTGAAGCAATTACATCTAGCATATCTAACATATATCTAGCAGCCACCAGAGCCTTCGCGAGTAACCAACGGGTGCTATAAAATGTCGGGGCGGCGAAGGGTCAGTTTTTACAAGAAATACATGCAGTTCCCGTTTTGTAAAACGTAGGTGCGTGATATAAAATCGGATATAATCGGATATAATTGTTGTATATAAATTAGCAGTAGTGTTAGTCTATTTCGTTAGTTCTAGTTTGTGTAGTTTATTTCGTTATTGTGTTTGCCTTAAATAAATTATGTTCTAAAAGTGCGTGTTTAATTTCTACCAATTGTGTCCACGCAATTTTTGTGTACAACATATACGAGATAAAAGATAACAAATCTACAGTGCTTTAACTTATGATGGTGACAAAGACATACATATGTGCATTTTCAAATTATTTTATATCTTATATTATGGTACCGAATCCGTTCCTGTCTCCAGGAAAGGCTTCTTTTCTGCTGATACCGAATTCTTTATTTATTGATGCTTTATCATCGCTGTGTGAAAAGCAGAAGCCTCTCAAGGCTTTCGCCTACACATTTCCGTCGGTTAGATCCAAGAAAATATATTTCATTAAGTCGTTGTTGTCTGCAGCCGAACCAAATGATGCTCATATCCGGATAATAGTTATTTTTTGAGAGAGGAGCACAAAGAGCTCGTGCTCGATTGTAAGAGATGACTGGAAATCTAGAACACGAGGTTCACTTTTTATAAACGAAAACAGAAATGTGTGCGCGATGAAAAATAAAGAAGACCATCCGACAAGCCGGGACGAGCTAGATTCTGAGATGCCATCCCTTTAGAAGCATTCATATTTAAGGGGTGACAAATACGTACCACAGATGACTAAGATGATATGTCTCGCAAAATTCCCTAGCAGATGCCTCCCTCTCATTGTTATTATTAGATTTTTTTCATAATATCCTAATTTCTGGATGTGTTAGTGCACATTTTAGGTATAGCAAAATTGTAAATACAAAAACGTTTATGATAAGAAATTTCAAGCAACAAAATATTCACAAAAAAGGCGATAAGCGTTAGATATGTTTTTCTACCGTCATTCGAATTTACCTTTCCTTTAAATTAAAGGCAGAATCAGATAAATGCTATTTTCTAAATTATTAACTTTTTATTTTTGAGTTCATCGAAAATTGGTGCTTGGAAACATGTTTGTTTTTATAGTTCTACACGCTATTAAGAAAGATGACTCAACTTGAGAATCTTCCTGTAATATTATTTTCTTCAAATGAAATTTTGGTGCCATTTTGGTTATATTTATAACTTTGAAACAAAAAAAATATGAAAAATCGAGTTTCCGTTAAAAAATAGAAAAACACAATTAAGAGAAAACGTTTGTTATAGAATTTTGCACGCGTAAACAAACCATAAAATATCATGCCATTCCATTGATTCATCATTTTATCAAAATTTCATTGTTATTATTACATCTTTTTTTAACTCTCAATTGTAAGCATCTCTCAATTGTAAGCACTAAAAAACAATTTAACGTTTTTTATTTAACGTTTAACAATCACGAAAGTTTAACAACAAACCAATTAGTAAATTATTATTTGAGATAGATAAATATTTGTACAAGGTGAAAAATAAAAAATCCAAACTTTCAAATTTATTTCTGCTAATCGGCGAACTTGTGTAAAAACGCAGAGCGTTTTAACGAATATATGTATATGCATAGTTTAAATAGGACAATAAAATGAATTTATTTTTTTTCTTGATAATCGAAAAATAGTCGAATAATACAAAAGGGTGAAACGTTTTCAAAAGAATTGTGCTGTATCGTGCCGATTTTTTGTAGAGGTTAATCCACCAAAAGTTATGACTCAAAAATGAATAGGGGTTGCTTGTTTCAACCCTATGTGACACAGAGGGAAAGTAAAAATATTATCCTAAGGTGTCCTTGCATTAGTAAAAGAAACACACCAAATCACAAATTCTTACGTTATTCCGTCATTGAGATAAAAAATTAAAAATATTAGACTCGCCTTGTATGCGCGAATAATTTTGCAGGGACGGCTCTAATAAAAAGAATGTATACGAAAAACCTCCCTTTAAAAGCCCATGTAGAATACACCATTTAAAAGTTTTAATATAATTGTGGGTCACCCTGTGTAAGTAAAAAAAAAACTGGCCTAAATATATGTAAGTACCTGAAATATTTAGAACATAGAAATACCTGTAGAAAGTTCGAAGTACAAATTTTAAGCTTGCGTGAAAAAATCCTATTGTCTGTGTTAGCTCAGATCACCTTTAAAAAATGTTAAATGGAAAAGTTAATCTGTTTAAAGAAGTGTATGTCTATATTTAAAACCTAGAAATACCTGTAGAACCTTAGAGGTACAAATCTTATTTGCGTGAAAAAAATCCTATTGTGTGTGGCTCAGCTCACCTCTAAAAAATGTTAGATAGAAAAGTTATTATGTTTAAAAAGGTGTGTGTCTATGTTTATAACATAGAAATACCTGTAGAATGTTAGAAGTACAAATTTTAAGCTTGAGTGAAAAAAAATGATATTGTCTGTATTAGCTCATCTCACCTCTAGTTATACCGGGTGTCCCAACTCTAATTGCATTATCACAAGCATTATCTTAAAAAACTGTTTGACATAGAAAAAATGTTAAATAGAAAATATATTCTGTTTAAAAATGTGTGTTTAACCATTTTATTTTTCATGAATATGATGTCTAAAAACGGTAACAGGCTAAGCAACTTTAATTTTTCAACACTTTTTTTTCCATTTTTAGATTCTCCTTTAATTTCCAAATAAATTGTTTGAACCATGTCCTATACTTATTGTTAATGGTTTTTGTGAGATATGTTTTATGCACCCTGTACATAAAAAATGAAATGTTAAAACGCACTTTTTTAAACAGAAAAACTGTTGTATTTAACTTTTTTTTTTGGCAAACCGTTTCCGAGATAATGCTTGTCTAAATAGAGTTGGGACACCCGGTATACATATGCAGAACTTATGTACCTATATCTTACTGTCTTTCGGTGTATTTATTCCGTGTTTGATTAGTAGTCGTTTTCTAAGTTCTTCATTAAAGTTGCACCGTAATTTCCAACTTTCTGTACCTCTCATAAATGTAACAAGAATATTGCCAAAGTTCGTGGGAGGAACCGCTCGTAGCTTCACGAGTCAACTTAAAAGAAAATATAGACACCCTCTTTTATCCGAGTTAAGTTTCCCTCAGACTGCTTAACTTCAACATGTCAAGGCGAGATGATATCCACGGCACGTCTACTGCCGATAAACTTTCAAACTTTGGCAACCAGCGGTATCGCATAAGAAACGAATCTTGTAAGGGTTGACACAGTCCTCCTTATTCTCTGAACCATGACTCCGTTGTCGATTTTCTACCTACATTCTTCCTTGGAAATCAACTATTTTTATATCGTGGATTTGCTCGTATTTTCATATCGCTTTTTATATTTTGGATAGTTCTGAAATATGAGCCTTTTAATAATATTCAAATACTATGCGCGCCTAAAGTATGGAATAAATTCATTAAATGTGAAACAAAAAACTTTTGGAAAAAATCCTCGAACAGGTCGATTTTGTTTAATAAAAACACTCATTTTTGAGGGAACGTCTATTTTCAGATGTCATTTGTTTTTGAGTAATGACGTCATCAACTTATTTTTCAAATGGCAACCCCCATTTTTTAATTTAATTTGATAGATCCTTTCATTGTCGATTTAACGGTATAAAAATGTTGCCACCTTACACAACAAATTTTTGAGTAAATGACAATTGAATGTTATAAAATGAAAAATATATTTTTCACAATAAATAAACGAAAATTTCTGAAAAAACTGAACACAAAACTGAACACATTTCTGAAAACGTTTTGTCTAAACGGCACAGTGAACCGTCAAAATTGCAGGTATCATTGTATGTGCTTCATTGGATCATCGAAGCACGTACTCAACATCAGCAGAAACTAAATGTGTGGGCCGGAATAGTTGCAAACAGAATAATAGGGCCTTTCTTTTTTGAAGAAACTCTCACAGGAGAAAGATATCTGGAGTTCTTGCAAAATGATCTAGTTCCAGCGTTTGCAGTAATTTCCCCAAACGAGAATGATCCTGACATTCCAGATAACACACTCAGGTTTCAGCAAGACGGAGCACCCCGCATTATGCGCGCTCAGTTCGTGAATATTTAGACGTCATCTTTCCTCAGAGGTTGATTGGCCGACGAGGACCGATAGAATGGCCCGCGAGATACCCAGATCTTACATCACTTAATTATTTTTTATAGGGTTATCTAAAATCAAAAGTTTACTGCAGAAGACCACACAATTTCGCCGAACTACGAGATCACATTAGGGATGAAATGGGATCCATTACCCCCGGAAGTCATTCAAAATGTACAAGAAGAATTTGTACACAGGCTTGCATATTGCCAAGAAATTGATGGACACTTAATTTAAAATTGTGTTCGCTTATTAAAGAAATTTTCGTTTATTTATTGTGAAAAATATATTTTTCTTTTGTAACATTCCATTCAATTGTCATTTACTCAAAAATTTTGTTATGTAAGGTGGCAACATTTTTATACCGTTAAATCGACAATGAAAGGGTCTCTCAAATAAAAATTAAAAAATGGGGAGTTGCCATTTGAAATGTAAGTTAATGACGTCATTACTCAAAAACAAATGATACCTGAAAATAGACATTCCCTCAAAAATTTTTGTTTTTATTAAACAAAATCGACCTGTTCAAGGATTTTTTCCAAAAATTTTTTTGTTTCAAATTTACTGAATTTATTCCATACTTTAGGCGCGCACTGTATAAATTCATACTTATATACTTATATACTTTTCCAAAACAGTTTTTTTGCACTCAATGCTCGCGTTTCTCCAACCATGTTGGCATCACCTTTAGCCGATTTAAAATAAAGTTAGATTTAATTATCCATCCTGTTTATACTGAAGTTCCTTCCTACTTATACACGTTGGGGTTCATTGATCCGCGAAAGTGGCCCTAACAGTCCACTGTTCTGGTTAATAAGCAAGGACGTTAGAAAATTCAATTTAAAGCTATATTTGAGTTAACGTTTGTGGTATTATAGGTATGTATTTGCTTGGTCCATATTTTTACGAAGAAGTTTTACACGGTGAACAATATTTCCGATTTTTAAGAACAACTTGCTGTACTTCTGAAAATGTGCCTGTACAGCCGCGAGCAGGCATATGATTCCAGCATACAAAGCCCAACATTATTTAAATTTAACATTATTTAAATCAAACATGTTATGGAAAACACTAGATAAGTAATAAAGATAAATAATCCAATGCAATAGCCGCATAAAGTACCGATTTTTTCCCACTAGACTTCTTTTTTGTGGAGAACTTTCAAAAATAAAGTTTACGGAACAGCATCTGTTAACTCAGGACATTTAAAAGAAAAAATGAAGTGTTAAAAGTTAAAAAAGTGCTTGCGATGTACTATTAAGATACATGATATATACGCAAGGACTTAGTAAGAGAAGTAAGGCGACTGAATAGGTGTTTAGAAATAGTTTTCGTTCGCTAATAATATTTTAATATATGATATAATTTTTTTATCCATAGACTACTTACTTAAATCATACGAGTTCTTGATATACAGTGTGCCCGTTGATATTACCAGATAATAAAAGAGTGGAATAGCGTGAGAAGAAATGTAAACAAAGACAGAATATAGATGAGATCTTAGACGTTATATTTTGGCGACAATTTTACTGGTTGGTCCCCCACTTCGCCTTTTTCGGCGAGTTTTAACAGCAGCCATCGTAAGTTAGTTAGCAAGTCCCGTCTCGTGGGTGTATGTGAGAGTCGCAGACATTACCAATTTTGTCCGTGAGGCCCGTCCCCTATACTAACCAATAACAGAGCGCAATCGCGTCCATGCTGACGCATGCCTTTTACCTTAGTCTGTTAGTCTGCTACGTTCGCGTCGGCACCAGTCGTATTTTACATACACATAGGCATTTTACATTTACATACATATACATGGCAAAAATAACGTTATTTTTGCCATTTGTCTAGGTAAGCTTGTTTGTTGTTCTCACTTGTGTAAAAAGTAATTATTCACATTTGCGTCCCATATTCATTTACATATTTAGATATATTCCTAAAACTTCCAAGTCGGCATAGCCTTAAAATGTATGAATCTACTTACTAGTTTTTTAACTATTTGTTTAAATAGTATGTTCTTTCTTTTATTATTATACTTTTATAATCATATCATTAGGTTTATACTTGAATAAACAAAGACAAAGTAGATTATAACATTGAAAGTGAAAATATTCCGAACAAGAAAGTAATTACTGTAATTACTTTTCTCTAAAAGGTCTAGAGTTTCCTTTACAACCCCAGTTTACCGTCTCGAGTAATATCGTTAATTTTCTTTTAAGGCAAAAATATCCGCTTTTAGGAGATAATGCGGTCACTTTGTTTATTAATATAAAGAATTCATTTAGGGGCGCTTTTGAGATCCCCCTTCTCGAGTAAAGGAAATATCAGCTAAGCACCCGCCATCCATCTAGTTGAATTAAAGAATACTTAACAATAAAACAGGGAAAGCGCTAGTAAAACATTATAGCTTCAGAATTTCTAAGCATGAATATCAAACTAGAAGCTCGTAACGGAGACGAGGTGTTGCCTCTTGTTTACGAACGTGTTTTGTTACAGTTAAGCGAAATACAAGCAAGGCTTATGATATGTTAATAACATTGTACAAATGTTACACTGCAGCTAGTTACAGAATAAGGGTGTACAATTAGTCGTTACAACAATTAAGAATAGGATTTTGCCTATTTTGTACAAGACTTTTGCAAATGCAAATTAATTCTTTCGTGGTAGTGCCAAGTATTATACACGGTCTGCCAAAAGTGCCGAAAGGGCGAATATCTTGAAGGTGGGTTTAAAAAAATGGTTAATACTAGTGATGTTCGGTTAAAAAATTTTCTTACTAAATATATTGTGACTATGGGAACTATGGGAAAATGTATTTTTTGGTTAGTCTCTTGGCTTCTCATATATTGGGAGCTTGTATCTTCGAAAGATTGCCTTGAAATGATTTATGTGGGATTTATAAACTGTCTAACTGGGTGCTCGGGAAGTATTTATGAGAGATCACTAATAAAAACACTGCTTCATAGAGCAGAAAAGATGTGTGACGAAAATAAAAAACAAGAAGAAATTAATCACATCAAAGAGCCTTACAGAAGAACGGCTACAAGCGACGGATTATAGAAAGAGCTATTCGACATAGACAAAACAAGGAGACAGCTACAACCTACGCGTGCCTACCAAGCTGGTGCGATAGGTCGACTTAAAAACTTTGGAAAAGAAAAATATCGGTGTTCGTTTTGGAACAGAACAGAAAATTTATAGAAATTGACAGAAAACAGACGTTTATAAGTGGCGGATGGTGGAATTTTAAATTTTCGATTTTTCATGAGGAGGAGCATGGAACCCATGACCCAGATCAGTAAAGAAAGTGATTACTAGACGTAAGTAGAAGTGCGATGGCAAAAAAAACTTAAAACGAATTTTATTTTTCAAAAAATGTGTGCCTCCCAGAAGATATTGGAAACGGCTTGCAAAATGTTTCTGAAATATTATTTTCACAATTTCCAGTTAATACAAAAACTTGTCATTCTTATGATTTTTTCAAAATTTTCATTTTGCTGAAAGATACAACTATTGTAAAATCTCATGAGAACACGTTAGGATGGAAAAAAATTGTAATGGCCATAATTCTCACAGATCTCGAAATATCGACAAAATCACAAGTATAGGAATTTTGGATTTACTCGTGATTATGAAAAAAAAATATTTCGCAAATATTTTGCAAACCGTTTTTAAGATATTTTGGGGGGACACCCATTTTTGGAAAAAATTGCATGTATATCTGACACAGCCACACAAAAAAAAGTTTTTGACCTGGAGGTCTCCTTATGTGTACTATATGTTTTGGGGTCGCTGAGTCCGAATCCGGGGTCAGTTTTATCCCAGCACGTTAGAGTTCAGCCATAACCCCAAAAAAACACTCTGAAATTCACCATATCCGTAAAACCACAAACCTTATGACTCTTAATCCTCATGATATTATATTAATAACCCCACAGCCACACATAACCACAAAGCCACTTACATAATTACATAACCCTATAAATCGATGCTGTAATCATGTAACGCAATCTCTCACAATGAAACTGATTTTACAGTTCTCAAGCAAATATACACCATACAAAAATCTATAAATTTGAATCTAAAAAATTTGAATCTGTAAATAAATTAATGAATCTAGGAATGCCAGAACTCCGACTGTATATGTACATGTACATGTACATGTACATATACATGTACATATACATATATATATATATATATATATATATATATATATATATATATATATACATCCAACGTAATGTACAACCACTGGGTTATTTGTATTATAAGATTATGAGGTTTCGGAGCCATGTGTTTGTGGTTTTAACGGATATGCAAATTTGAGGGTGGTTTTGAGATTTGGCCAAGCGGAGACGTGCTTGGATGAAACTGACCCGGATTCGGATTCAGCTACCCCAAAAACATATAGTACACATGGTCAGACCCCACGTCAGAAATTTTTTATCGGGTTTTAGGGTTGTGAGGTTGTGTGATTGTGGGGTTATGTGGTTATGGAGTTATTAAGTTGTGGGGTCATTTGGTTATTATATTATAGGATTGGGGTTTTGGAGCCATATGGTTTGCGGTTTTAACGGATATAGCAAATTTGAGGGTTTTTTGAGGTTATAGCCCGAACCCAGACATGCTGGGATGAAACTGACCCCGGATACCGATTCAGCGACTTCAAAAACGTATAGTACACATAGTGAGACCCCAGGTCAGAAACTTTTTTCTGTGTGGCTGTGTAATCCACCAGGCGCCACTGACCTTATATACATATGTATGTTAGGGTTCTACAAACTTATAGTCCGTTAAAAGACATTTCTAATACATTTTTATAATAGACAGGATACGGTGGTTTAATAATGCGAGTTTCAGAATATTTCAAACAGAAAAATGAAACCAGTAATGAATAAGCAGATCCCGGAGGGAATTTTGTTCTATCAGGAATTATATGACGGGCAAATTTCACGTTTGTGTGGCTAGACGTTCCCTCTTTAGTATTCCCAGAGGATGTGAATTTCATTCAGTTGAGATAATTTTGATCAGAAGTATACAAGTATGTGAGAATATTTACGGATAGAGGTGTGAACTGACCGCAGAAATTCATTGAGAAATAAATTTCCATAGTACATAAACCAGCGTGAATAAATGCACACAAATGCTTAAACTAGAGTTAGAGTTTAACGTTGGCGAACCAAATATATTCACATTTCTGGGGCTGGAATGTAGATCCATGTAAAGTATGAACACCAGTCGCGGCTCGTACTAAAATATGCGGAGGTTGAAAATGGATACATATGAGGATAAAACAAATTTGATATATTTTTCAAGGTTGAATTTGAAATTGGTTAGATATTGGACCCCGCACAAGTCTTGCGGGAAGTGCCCCTCGATGAAATTAGCCTAATTTTTTATATTTGCTCTGCATGACCAAACGATTAAAAGTCATTATCATTTCAATTTTTATTATACTTTAATCTACTATTATTCTGGTGGAAACTGAACGCATATTGTACCTACGTACTACAATATACGTAAATCTTCTTGTTTTGCAATTTTTCGGATCGCCAACAATAATGATGGTGAAAATACATTATATGGTCTTATTAGAAAAAACTGTTCATTTTAATTCTTGGGCGTAAAAGTCTTTTGATCGGCTGGTCATGGACATTGTTGTCCATATAAAAAATTCAGCCAATTTCACCGACGGATATTTCCCATAAGAAATGTGTGAGGTTTTATTAAGGCTCATAAAATATTTATATATGTACTGTTCTAACCCGCAAATATATGAATTTTTTTCCTAAATGTCTCGTCTGAATTTTTCTTGAATTTCGTTTTTCACGATTTTGGATTGAAATTTAAAAATAAAAATGGAGTCCTTTTAACGATTGTTTTAAGGTTGCGTCACCTCTAAACCTTAGCACTAATCGTCACTGCTGAACACAAGCCTTGAGTTAACTGACTTATAAAGGTGGTAAAGTGGTAGACTTAGTAAGACTGGTAAAGTTGAGATGAAAAACGAGATCATAATATTTTTAGAATAGACAGTGTAGTCGTAATTGTAGTCGTGTTTGGAATATTGGATAGTAGTCGTGTTTGGATTGTAGTCGTGTTTAGAATAGACAGTTAGTCGTGTTTGGAAAAAATTCGATGTCTCTTTCTATTAATTTTTTTTTAATGGAAAATGCTCGGACATGGAACTTTGTACTAACTTTATAGTAAATGTAATTTCCAGATAGACAGAGGAGAATTTTTTGTGTACAGTTGTGGAAAAAAGTAGTATGTCGAAGAGGAAAATGTTCAAGATACTTGAATTAAATTGATCCAAGCTGTCTGAGAAGTTGATCAAATACCAGAATTCTCAATAAAACGTTTTTTATAAATGATTTGATTAAGCTTTTCTTATTGATACATCATTTTTTTACACCACAGTAGTAAGAAAACATTACTTTTCCCAAATATACTGAAAAAAGTGTTGCCATTTAAAAAAATGTTCGACGACGTCATGGGTTGAAATCAAAAGACAATCTGGAAATTGCATTTATAGAAAAATGTGTCTTTTTGGAAAACAAAAATTGACCAATCAGAGAGTTTTTTGTAAAATTTTCTCAAAATGAGATCCAGTCGAATTTATTCCATACTTTACGATATATTGTTTTAGCAAACGCTCATCTCCCGAACAAAACGTTTTTCCAGACTATTTGGCGACCAAATTTTTGGCGATTATGAAGGCTTGTTGAAACGTAAGGCAGAATATAACTTTTTTGTTATTTTAGCTATTAAGAGGCTAAGGGTGACGCAGAATCCTCATTAGGTGATAAATTCTCGTACCTTATAGAGAACGTAGAAAACATCTTTCATTGAAAAAAAAAACCTATTTAATAATAATAAAACAATACCTATTAAAAGTAAAGGTATATAAACGAGTATTAAATAATTTCTATAATACCTACTATAATACCTTCTATAATTTACGAAAAGGCTTTTTTCAAAATCATTATTTTTACAATTATTATACGTATTTTTTCCTTTCTATCCCTTGGAAAATAATAATACTTCTTCGTCTAATCTATGACCTTTATGTTTAGGAACACACACGTACCTATTTCAAAAATAGTCACTGGTCTATATATTTTATATCTTACGGAATAGCAACTGGTTATTTATTAACGAAATGTTCATTACCTGTATCAGGTCTCCAAACTCTCCTCCGTCTGCATTGAATGTTAGTGAACATATAAAAGGTATCTTATCTTCCTTGGACGATGCAATTCCAAGTTATATGTTCTTCCAACAATGCCGTAATAGGTTCTGTTGCAACCTGGAACAAAAAGTTTTATATCGTGTATCACAAACAAAATTAACCAGTTATGTACATTCGACTCGATAACGCAAATGGTCAATTATTTCGATTTAAATGAAAAAATTGCATAATGTTTTTATCGTTTTACAGTCGAAATTATTTTTTCCATTTTATCTAAACTAATGAGAGTCCATTAAAATAGAAAAAAAAATGATCAAAAAATTAGACATTTCTATTTTCACTCATATATCGTTTGTGTCGTGGTATTAGGAATAATAAGGAAGCATGAGTCCGCATCCGATTTTAGATTACTACTAGACCTATGGAAATGGTGTAGGTTACTAGACCCATGGAAATTAGCAAAAAAATCTGGCGCACACCTAGAAAATCTTAAATGGCTGCAAAATATTTTCATTCTAGATAATCAACCATTGAAACTAAATACCAAACGAAATTATGTATTAAGGAACTATTGGTCGATGTTGCCACTTCAACATATGACATTCTTGTTCGTTCTTCTTTATTTTTTTAATCGTGAAAACTGTTTCGCAGCCTTAGGAAAGTTGTAAAATGGTAACAGTAAATTCTGTGCACACAGGTTGAACCTAAGAATCAAATAATTATTATAATCTATAATAATATAAATATTATTTAGATTTATTATAATAAAAATAATTATAATCAATCAGTTGGTTTCATAGATTACATCATACAACGACATCAATTAATAATTGATAGATTTCATCGATTTTTGCTAATTAATTTAGCAGCGTGCATGAGGTGCATACAGTGTTCTTCATAAGTACGCGTTCTATGGGAACTTTTTTTATTAACGACTTTTTCATTAAAATAACATTGGGGTTCACGTGTGCTTTAAAAACGACCTACTCGAACATGGTCACGTGACTATCGATCCCTATCGTATTCGATCCCTTGAAGATAAATTTGACTAGAATGAATTCAAATGTTACTAGAACTGTGCCATATCTGAAACTCAAGATTATTAAGAAATTTATTTTTTTGCCACTTCTTAATATCACCAAACCATTTCCTTTATTTTGGTAGATTTACCATATCACTTACCATAATATTTATTATGTTAAGTGTTTATCCATTATAATATGTAGTTATTAAGTATTAATAGTAGTTTTTAAGAAAAAAATAAATAAGGCCTCTAAATTCTGTATTGTTTGATGAAAAGTTCAAAGTTGAAGTTGACACTGCTAAATTTTAAAGAATATTGTAGTTTGGTATTATTCTATAATCAATTCAATACGGGAAAAATTAATTTCAATAAATTTATATTCTAAATGCTGGACGGTGTGTCAACTTTGCATCAAATATAACATAATTTAGAAGCGTTGTTTTAATTTCTTCTTAAAAAAGCCGTTTTAATCGACACTTCGTAATACATAGTCATTGGTGTCGTAAATATATCGAAATAAAGTGTTTTTTTTTCGAAGTGTTTAATTTTTCGGGATAGTTTTGTAGATACATATATAAGTATTAAACATTGGAAAAAAATGTTCCCAGAGAAAAATTTAGTTTTGGCATACTAATGTGAAATTTGAAAGGAAACCACTTTTATTGATAAAATATTTTTAAATAGTACCTAGTAGGCCCATTTTGAATGTTTTTTTTTTGGAAAAAATGTGAATTTGACTGGTACCGAGTCACGTGATCCCGTTCGACTAATCATTTTTCATCATCTTTAAAGCATAAGTTAACTCCAAAATTGAATTAAAAAAAAGTCGTTAACCAAAATGTTTCCCATATGATGCGCACTTTATGAAGGGAACTGTATTTAGTTTATCATATCATTATGGTCATTTGTATTCATCGACTCTTCTGTTAAAGACGATGACCAACTAATTAAAATATGTGAAAATTAACATGAAAACTTGAAATGCCCAACATATCTTTAACTATATAAATAATCTTAAAATTTAGTCAGTCTGGCAGCATTTTCTGATCGGTTATTGGGTGTGTAAAACTAGGTTTGAGTATTAGGCAATTTTCTTTTTCAAAAAATTAATAGCAGTTTCAGAGTTCTGTACATAATTCATTTCAGTACCTTATATGTATGTAAAAGTATTTATCACAAATAAACAAATTTTTAAAAAATGGTAATTTTGCTTGGAACTGTACATTTCATATTTAGCTTTATTGACAGCATTTTGATATGGAAAAGTTGCTTCATTAAAAAGAAAAACTATGGTAAAAAAACTAAGCCTAAGTAAAAGGCTATGATAACAATAAACTTCTAATGATCTTTGCGACAAAAAAAGAATCAACAAATATTTATGTGTCCCACCAAATGCAAACTGCGTTTGAAGTTTTTTTGTTATTATATGTAGCCTTCTACTTAAGTGTAGTAAGAATTTCAAATTCCACCAACCACCACTGTAAACAACATAATTTCGTACACAATCTATGTATGTACATAAGTATTTGAGACATGTCTGAATCGAAATCTATATTATTTCTTTGAAAAAAAAATGCCTAATAGTCAAACCCAGTTTTCCACACCAAACAGCCAATCAGAAAAAGCCGCCAGACTGACCAAATTTTTAAAATTATTTGTAGGTATAGTTAAAGAGAACTTTTGGAGTACTACATTATTTAAAAAAAAATGAAAATCGGTTAAACCCTTCCAAAATCATGGGGCACACACTGTATCGGGTGTTTCACTATAAATGGGCCCCAACTTTTTTAATTAGCTTTATATCAAAAAACTTTAAATACAAAACTTGTAGGGTACAATGTTAAGTTTTTATGATGTAGTTTTCATATATGTTGAAAAAACCGCGATAAACAAAAAATGTATTTTTTTCTTATTGAACACCCCATATATTATATCACTAAACAATTGGGTTAATTTCCTTCATTACGAATAATTTATATATTTTTTTTTTTTTTTTTACACATACCCCTCATCACCCACAACACCGCATAACCAGGACACCTATATTAAACAGCCACTCCCCCCCCCCCGGAAGAGCGAGTCCAAAATCGTGGCCCTAAATAGACGTAATGACCCCAAGATGACCGCTTTCTGCATCCGGCATAACAGAAACCCCGAGGGATCCTGCAAAACCGCAAAAAACCCCCCTTCTTCCTTAACACCCCCCTTCTTTCTTCAGGACCCGTTGAGAAAAGGCACGGGTTCCGGAGTACAACGCACCATGTGCAGGCAACCGCACAAATCACCCCCCACACTCCCCTCCCCCATCCATAGCAGACAGAGGCACCGACGACCAAAGGCAACACGGCCCCCCCCCCCCCCCCCCCCCCCCACCTGTCCCGTCCCCATCCGATGAGGGTCACAGCAATCGGTCTGTAACGAAAGTCTTGCATCTGTTGGGCCACAGCCCAACAGAGCACAGAATAAGGGTACCAGGCGATTCAGACCCCATGTTTTTTCTCGAGGTTGTCCCACGCCGGGAAGGGTGAAAAACCACCAAGAGCAAACGAGACTGACAATATTATATATATATATAATATATTTATTATATAATATATAATATATATATAATATATATATATATATATATATATATATATATATATATATATATATATATATATATATATATATATATATATATATATATATATATATATATATAGTTTATTATACTTATTTTAAAAAATCTAAGCAAAAAAAAGCCTAATTCAATTTTACATTTAGTAGCCAATGGATTCAAGAATGCGCTTGCAATTGTTCAGACACCTTGAAAAAATTGGCTGAATTAGAATTCAATAAGAGGTTGTCTCAGAAATTAGCTTAAAGTGTTGCAAAAGCTTATAAAACTTTGAAAAAAAAATGTGTTTTCATCTTTTTAAGCCGACAAGTGTCCAACATTTAACTCAAAATAAACAAGAATGTTTGACATTCTGCAGAAATTTGATAGAAAAACTAGAAAGGGATCAAAACTTCTTCTATAAAATGTTGTGGAGTGATGAGTTCTGTTTTTTAGAATTGCAGGAATTCCAAAGAGGAAAAACATTCATTACTAGGTACATTCCTTACATTCCCAAAAAGTTTTTGAAGTGAAACATTCTGGCTGCCGATTTGTAAACGTCTGGGGTGGGATAATTCGCTGACCGGTCACCTTAAACTAGACAAGCTACAGAACAAGCTACATTGAAGATTTAGTCGATTAATATTACCTTTAAATGAAGCGCATGAAATTGTTTTCCAGCAAGATGGGGCACCACTCCATAATGTTGTTTTAGTAATATTTTTTTAATGAAAAATATGATACTTGGATTGGAAAATGTGGAACATTTAAGTGGTCGACAAACAGTCCAAACCTAACCACTTTTAATACCTTTTAAAATTTGTGTTTGAAAAATAATATATGTATATCTAAAAGAACACAACAATACATTACTTTACTATATTGCATTACTAAAAATAAAAATGGCCTTGAAATAATAAATACAAATCCACTTTGGATAGTCTTATAAGTAGCCTTAGCTAATAAACTGAAAAACTGATTTTCAGTGTTACATCTACTAGGTTATGGAGTAAAAAGCAAGACATTTTTTATTTATTTAGATTTTGATACATATTCGAAAAATTGTAAGCCCATTCTTAAATCCACTGCCTACTACATAAAAGTATAAATAAAGTAAATAAGTACTATAATAAACTATACATGTACATACATACATATATTCGTAATCAGAGATGAGGCCAATTATTTAATAACATATAATATACAGGGTGTTCCATAAGAAAAAATATACATTTTTATTTATCACGCTTTTCTGCGACACTTACGTGAAAACTGTGTCATAATGTTACAAAAACCCAGCCTCTGGACGGCGCGGGTTTGCGGAACTTCAAGGGGGTTTGTGGAAATAAAAACAAACTTCCCGGACAACGTGATCTTTTAATAAGCCAGCGAAGAATACCCCACACTAAAATACATAAATATATAAGACAAAATAACGGTGAGGCTAAATACAGATATTGACAAACTAAACATTACATTGCTAATGGCAAAAAAATAGGTAAAAAGTAACGACAAACTACAAAAAGACCAAATTCTTATTTAAGGGAAGAAACCAAAACACCTAAAATACAGGTAATACGCTGAAAAATAAATTCTACCAAGAACACTTTTCCAGCGGCAAGCACCACAAAAAATATTTCGTACGGGGAACACTCCGTGGTTAAATACGCTGAGGTGAGAACGAAAAATGAATATGGCAACATTTATCATAGTTCACCTATTCCCTCACAGCTCCCGGTGATCGTTTTTTTGCCGCAGGAGCAAAAACTTAAATATTTCAACAAAATAGGTATCGATATCTGGGGGTATCAAAGCGGACTACGCAAACAGGGAAAGTAGACCTACGTCAAATCAATAAAGGTACATTTTGGTTCAAACTTCCCAAAGCAAGATATACTTCGTTACAAAAAAAACATTATAAAAAAAAAAAAAATAGGGGGTTTATAGTGAAATATCCGGTACACGGTGGTTAAAAGATTGAGTCATAAGATTTACTAATGAGATAAGAATTACGGTTGATGAATTACATTTTGACATAAAAATGCAGCGTAAATGTCCAAGGTTGTCCCTAGTTTCCTTGGCGTGGACAGCCTGTATATTTAAGCGAACTTATATTTCACATAAATGTACATCTCGCACGAAACAATGATCCATTTATATAGCAAGATACAAGAATAAATATCCACCGGATTTATAGCGATATAATAACTAAATCGATCGCAGTCTTCCAACTGATATTTTCCCCGTAAATGTTTAGGGAAGTTTTAATTCGTTTCGAGTTATTTGGGTCACGAAGACGATATATTCAGGACGTGATTTATGAGTTTAAGTTCTCAGTTTAATGTTATTAAATCAATTTCGGTATAAATTACAATTTAAATTTTAAATCATATTTTCGGATGCCTTCTAAAACGTAGCTGAGGCATGAAGATATCGGATGAATGGAAACGACATCTGCGACTTTATACAGCAGGCTGGGAATTTGCTCTGCCAGAATGGTTTGCCACGTCACTGATTTCAACAAACGTTTTTTTTTGGACTTGAAAACGGATTATTTAGAATTTTTAAAGAGGTGCATAATAAATAAAGTTGTGTTGTTACGTTTAAAGTCTGTTGGTTCGCAAATTTTAGGTATACCTGTTCAAAAAAGAGTGTGTAATAAATCATGTTATACTCAAGGTGCATCATGTTAGCAACATTTTTTATCATTCACATATCGTCAAAAATTCTTCAGATGGTCGAGTCTACACGTTCAACGGGCTAAAAACGTCATATTGTGTGGAGCTGTTAAGCAATCAAAAAATGTATTAAAAAGAATGGTTATGATTAAATACTATCAACAACAAATATGAACCAATTGTTAATACTGGACACCACAAAAAATAATATTTCTGTGGTGTCCACACACCACAAAATTATTTAAACTGCTTAAGTCATAACCATTCAGGGTATTGTAACAGTTTACGAGCTAGCGACAGTTTTTTTATTTACTTCAATGAAAATTAATCTAAAGAAAAGAACTCAATGGTTGTTTTAGTGAGCTTTTTAATTTAAGCTGCTACAAAAGCAAAGTGTTGTTTAACACTGGCCGGCAAAATTAAAAAAATGTCGTGTCTTTTGGAAAGGACCCTTCAATTACCATGTATTTTGCATGCTGAAACTGAATTTGAAATTAGGAAACACGTCCACCGTGTGGATTTTGCGTAAAAAACGATTTTCACTGATAAAAAAGGGATTCTTCAACCTATATCCACTGGAGACGATTCTGGGATATTGTGTAGGTTAATAGTAATGCGTCATGCAAATTCAGAAGTTTTTCCCATTATTTTTGTGATGCGTCGAAGCCGAATTTCATACAAGAAAATGTATCTCACACAGTCCCTTGTCTGAGTCACATATGCAGAGGAAAATGGACTACGAGTGGCAAAAATAACGGTTTATGTCATTTCTGTCAATGTGTCTGTCTGTCTGTCTGTCTGTCTGTCTGTCTGTCTGTTTTAATTTTCAATCAGTTTTTTCAAGATTAAGCCTGAGACCGCAATCTCAGGTGTCCACCATCCTCAGGGTTGCAGGTCAAGGTAGTGACAAGACTGTGACGTATAGTATTTACTCATACTATACGTCACATTCATAGTCCCTTGGATATTAGATCTATAAGGAATAATAGGTCGGATCTAAAACACGAAAACATTCTTTATAGGCAGTGCAGTAATACCACAGCGTCAACTTTAAGACTCAGCTGCGAAACAAACCTGATTCTGAGCCTCATCTGCTAAGCGATATACTTCGGAATCCTGACGCAGATATACGTTCTAACTTGAATATATTTCTTGCTGCTGAATGTGGATACATGTCATGAATCATTGAAGTAATACAAACTAAAATTTTGAAGTAGAATCCGGTTTTAACATATCAAGGAATATTAAAATTGACACCCTGTGTCAGGAATTTTTTCATAGATATGTCACAATACCGACAGCTTCCAGAGACATAAGGCCTAATAAAATGACATGAAACGGAATTCTTGGCATTTGTAGCCAGGTTTTCTCTAGAACTGTGACTGAGATTCACTTTTTCATATGAACTTCGGATTCAGCATATTAAAAAACATTGTAAATCTCAGGACACTGATGCCTCATGGATATCACCATAACGTCAGCTTTTAGAGCCATGAGGTCCGATAAAATGACACGAAACGTGATTTTTGTCACTTGTAGTCCATTTTCCTCTGTATCTGTGACTGAGGTGCATTTTCTTGTAAGAAATTTGGTTTCAACATAAAAGAAAACAATGTAAAAAGCTTCTCAATTTGCATGACGCATTACTAACTCTACCACCATGTCCCAGATTCATCTCAAGTGGATAATCCCTTTTGGTCACTCAAAATCGTCTTTTACGCAAAATCTACACGGTGGGTGTGTTTCTTAATATGAAATTCAGTTTCAGCATGCAAAAATATACGGTAATTGAAGGGTCCTATCCAAAAGACACGACATTTTTTTAATTTTGTCGGCCAGTGATAATTTTATATGTTAAGCGTGCTATAAAATGAAATATGGTATTTCGTTCGGTACTTATACTCGTAGATATAGTTGATACATTTCTGTTGATTGTTTAACAACTGACCTTCCTTTTATAGTTTCGTGTCATTTTTTTCAGTTTCCACCATACCATATGATATGATTTCAATTTCAGAACATATTTTTAAATACAAACATACAGAGTCGACCATTATTCTCTACAACTCCTCAAAAATAACACTGCGTTACAAATTGAACGAAAAATCGAAGACCCTCCTCAAATTATTGTTTATTTGAATTTGCTGTCTTGTTAAGAATACATAGTGTGTTTTTGTCACATCCGATTTTTCAAGTACAGTAGACCTTAAACTTATATGATTGATGAACTTATGAGATTGTCAGAAAAGTTTCCCGCCACTTAATTCTGCATCTTGCCAAATCTTAAGGGCTTGTTGCCCGATAGGCATAAAGTTGTTGATAAAGATTGCCCGATAGACTAATTATATCAAATTTAAGGTGCGGCAAATTGCGGCAAACGAATTAAGAAGCAGCAAAAAATATATATGACGCTTTGGGCCCCGCAAGTGTCTCTTACGACACGGCAAAAAGTTTGGTTTCGCAAGTTCAAAAACTGCGACATTGACTTGAGAGACAAAATGCGCTTTGGTCAGCCGGTCGAAGTGTGTGATGAGCGCCCCTGGAACTTACTGAACAGAATCTCCGGTGTGATACCCGTAAGCTGACAGAAGAACACAAGTGCCATCACGATACAATAGCTGTTCATCTGCATCGCCGCGGAAAGATATATAAATATGGAGTATGGATATCTCATGATCTGAGTGGCCACCAGCTTTAAGTACGGAGAGATGTATGCATAAATTTTATGACTTTGCGATGGAATTTCGCTTGGCTCAACAACTTGCTTATGGCTGACGAGTAGTGGGTTCTTTACGTGAATCATGCTTGCAAGCTCGATGGCTCGAACGCGGCGAACATGGGATTTCGACACCAACCCCTAAACTGCATGCTCAGAAAGTGATGTTGAGTGTTTGGAACTGCAAAGGAATGTGAGCTGCACTGGGAGCTGCTACCAACAGGCTGTTATCGGCGAATTTTACTACGAGAAGTTGTAGACTTTATCGTTGTTGATCGCGTCGCTGCTGCTCTACATGGAAAATAAAACAAAGTCTACTTTTTCCCCGACAATGATCAACCACATATTGATATGACACGGAGAAAACCTAAATCTATCCGTGGTACGTTCTGGTTCACCCACTGTTTTCACCAGACTTGGCACTAATACCAGATTACCATCTGTTCCGGTCGCTATCCAGCCGTTTTCAGGATAGGAAGTTCCACGGTCTAGGCTAACTCAAAAAGTACCTCAGCAAGTTCTTCGCTTCTAAACCTCAGGCTATCTGTGAAAGCGGCATTCGCAACTTACCAGATAAATGACAACATGTTGTCGATCATGATGGTGCATATATTCGTTATTGTTAATTTCATTAAATATTAAAAATATTTTGAAAAAAAAAATGCCGGGAAGCTTTTCCGACAATCAATAGTAGATATAAAAAATCGCACATAAAATAAAAAAAACACCACAAAGTGCCACGTCAAAAAGAGAGCCGGACATATGGCCAGCTAATTCGGAATTACACAGCGCAAATCTTATAAAAACAAGTAAAATAAATGCGATAATTGGATGGCTGTGTGGAAGGAGACGTCAGATGCTGCCGGCAAGAGGCGAGAGAGGATTCGGCCACTACTTGGTTTTGTTGTCGAACGTGTGCATGCATTTTGTTTTATAATTAATATTTAGAAACCATAAGGGATTACCTAGCTATTTTATTACTATTTATTTTCTGCTATTGTACTTACTAAGGGACGCGCACGCTTATGTGGTGCGGACAGGATGCCTCGTTCTATTCATAAGGACAGTTCATATAAACCCCGTCGCGTTGTCTGTGCGATAGAAAACGTTTCATCGACTACATTTATCACGTCTAGTTTTATTACGTCTCTTTGGTACGTATAGCTTTTTAATTGGATGTGCTTAACTTTAAGGCCTCATAAACAAGAGGTAGTTATTTATACAGCCCCACAACGAGCATTACGAGAAAAAATATTTTCGTAAGGATGTAAACATTTTACGCAGTTTAATGAAAGAAGATTATAACTGTAGTTCATAATGATTTGTTATTGTTACTGTACTCTGTTTTATGAAGACTTTCTGATTTTCAAATGTAGAAAATAATTCACCAAAATAACAGTTAAGTATTCTGATGCAGGTTTATTATAAAAAAAACTACTAAGGAACAGTATTTTTTGTAATAACATTTTAATAAAATGAAGAAGCAAGGCAGGAGCGACACAAAACATTTATTTCCACATGTCATAATTATAATATTAATTAGTATCTATTAATAAAGTAAATAATACAACGAGCCTGCTGACCTTTTGTTACTTATGAAGTTTACCAAAACAGTTGCACTTTATTTTATTAAAACTATGGCGTTTATCACAATAATTACAAATAGAAACCAGCTATGGAATACGTATTTCGTATTTCTGAAATTCTTTTGTGTTACTATTCAGTGTTTTGAGGTCAATGACTGAAGCTTTCTTTGTTTCCACTGAATGAAAGTGACAGTTAAGTACATAAGTGCTCTGTATTGTCTACTATAATATTGAATGAGTTCACAACCTTTGTCTCTAAACCTGGCATCTTCGGCAGTATTTTGACAAACTATAATCTCAAAACCGCACACAGGTGCGAATTGGGACTTTGATTGAAGATTTATATGTGAAGATAAACAAAACAATACGGTAGCCATATTTTTCTAGGGTAAAATTCCCTATTGAATCCATTGGTATAGCTCAAATTGACCACAAATTATATTTAATCATAAAAAATAATTATTAAAAAATTGCCTCTTTCAAAATTTCACTTTTTACGAAAAAAAAAATGTGGTTTATTCAAATTAGTGAAAAATCGCATGGAACCTAGGTGACTGTTTTGTAAGAAGGTTATATTTGATAGAAAAAAATATATGAATATAGGTACAGTATAAATGAATACTTTTTCCAATGACTTCAAATATGTCATACTGTTGGATAAGAAATTTCATCCAAAAATGACAAAAAATGCATGATTTTATGAGTACAAATATTTATACATTTGAATAAATATTGGCCTACTTCTGAGATCTGATCTAAAACTCAAAATTTATTAATTTATTATTAGTTTTAGTACATTTCCCAGGTCATGGTCTCGAGAGAAAGTAATAGTTTATACAAGGAGAAATGTTGTAGAGGGCGTAGATCTTGTAGGCGCTTGAAAAATGTCCAACTAGTTGAAAATTTTACTGGTGCACACCAGTGCAGTGTGCGGTTTAAAAGGTTAAAAATGAACATTTGTTTTTATTAAAAAGTTCACATACTGACACACACAAATACATGCTTAAGATAAAATACAGGGTGTCCCAAAATGATTTATATGCTATAACTCCTATACTAATAAACATATCGGAGTGCAACAAAAGCGACATCAATTTATTGTAGGAGGCCAGCATTAAAAATGCCACCCCCGCAGTGCCCCGCACTGATAACTTCTTTTGTTTCAAATAACATCTCGTAAATTTTTGGTTCTAATTTATATATCTCTTCATTCTTCATTGAACGTTTTTTTTTTAATTCAAAATAGGTTTTTAATTGAAATTATTTTTTGGGTATAATAAATATAATATAACTAAAAAAAGCTTAGGAGGCCATATATGCTTGGCAAACGTAGTGTCAAAATGTAAGTCTTTAATTTATGTATGTGTATTCCTAATAACCTTTCCGTAAATTACCATCTATGAAATGAGATCATTAAGAATAAAGTCACTCTATTAAAGTGACTATAGATATATGTATATTTATAGCCAAAATATATGTATATTTTATATATATAGTTGGGTATATGTATATCCAACGATCACATGCAGGACTGGAATAGCGGCAGCATTTTATACAAATAGGAAAATTCCTCACATAGTTTTTGCCCGTATTTTAAGTGGATACATCAAACTTTTCGAAGCGTTCCATATTTCTGTATGGAAAAATATGCGTTTCCGTCTCATCTCAGAAATATCTCCGGATGTAAGTGTTATTGGAATATATATTGAGGTATAACTCTCCAGTTATGGCTCAAGTCGAAAGAATTTTAGAGAAAGAAAAAAAATAAGGTATATTTATGATACACAATTTTTACTCAAACTCTGATAACGCAGATACATATTATCTATTTCTTCAATTTTGTAAGATGCCTTCCGTGCACATTCTGTGCACATTTATATTCATTAACGAACCAGATTTTTTTACACATGGAATATATATAAAATATGTTCAACATTTCAAATCTTTTGCTGAGGAAATCGTCAAAGAACATTTCTACATCGTATGTTTTGCAAACAACAAATATTAGTAACACTCTTTTTCCTTGTCTATAGTTAATTCGTAAACGACATAACATGACAAAATCTGCAAATTTAAAGGTTTCTAGCTTAATAGGGCGGGGGGTTGGATGAATTGAGGGGGTAAATAATCAAAATAGGTCAAGAAATTTGTTTTAAAACAAATTCTAGTAATCATACAGTTGACAGTTCTATAAAAATGCCATACACTCTCCGTGTTATCTAGAAAAATATATATAGAAAAGAAAATTTTGTATGTATATTTTGTTGTATCCTAATGCGGTTTACGTCTCTACTCAACAGAGGTTCTACAGTTTTTTGCTTTGCTATTTAACTCCTCCCTCAACAGTTATCCAAAATTCCAGAAATTGAGAAATAATACAAAGCGCATTTTTAATTATTTAAATTAAATGAATTATTTACATTAATATTTAAATTAAATATTTCTCCGGGTCGATGGATTGGGCGAAGGAGTCAATTCAAGTTTCCTCCTAGCTCGCCTGACCTATCTCCCATGAATTTATTTTTGTGGGGTTATTTAAAACATAGCGTGTATGTAAATAAACCTATTAGGTAGTATAGATGACTTTAAAAAAATATAATAAGATACGAAAAAATACTCACTGAAATGATACGCAACATGGTTGAAGAATTTGAATCGCGGCTTGGTTACCGTCAAGAAATAAATGGGGTACAGTTTGAACATTTATTAAAGACCAGATTAGGATAGGTAGTTATTACGTTATTTTTATTTTTAGTGTCCTATTTTTAATAAATAAATTGCTTATCAAAATTTGTGTAACACTTTTTAGATTAGCGCCGTTTGCGTTCTATTTTAGTTAGATACTTAGTTTTTAATTTTTGGTAGCTTATGAGGTTGTGTTTAATGCCCCGAAGGCGTTACGTTGTGACTTAAACGGTTCGCTGTCCCAACCCAAAAATCAAAAAAAGAAAAATTAGGTTAAATAAAAATATTTAAGAATGCGCTTTGTATTGTTTATTTTCAATTTCTGGAATTCTGGATCAATGTTGAGAGTGTGTTATGTCCAATAGCCGAGTAAATAGTTATAGAACCTCTCGTATCCGAGTGATTTTTTAAATAAACTTTCCTTCGTTTGTTATCGAATTTTAACTTTTGATATTTTAACTACTGACAAAACTTTGCTCTACAAGTAATCGACATCTTCGAAGTTCGTGGTAATAAGAACGTTAGGGAAACAAGTAAGTTTCTTTTTTAAAACAGTATGGAAGACACACCGGTTAGCTGAGACAGAATACGCACAATTTTAGGAGCATCTTCCTTCCACAACTTAACGCACATTTTCTTTTTCTCCGTTTGTAGGACAGCCACTACCATTCATTCACTCTACAAGTTTCTTTTTCTGATACAGTTGAATAAATTAACGAAGAGTACACTTAAACGTGTTGTAGTCGATATTCATAACTGCATCAGGAAATTATTCTTGAAACTCTAGTAACATCTTCAAGAAAATCCTGGACGTATTCTCTCGAATATGTGTGGAGTTATTCAAACTTTCCATCCGTTTTTAAAGTAAGGATCTATTATAAACGTTTTTTGTTATTGTATAAATATCATTCTAAGGCGTTTTTCGTAGTATGTACATAAACTGTTGTGGTTTAGAACTTTAATTTCAAGTTTTCGTTGTGTCTAAAGTAGGATTCTACAATAAAGGTTTTTTGTTGTTTATACAAACGGTTTTGATTTATAACTTTAACGTTCTCAGTTTGAAATCTGTTAAATGTCACTGTTCGCTGTCCCCACCCAAAAATCAAAAAAAGAAAAATTAGGTTAAATAAAAATATTTAAGAATGCGCTTTGTTTATTTTCAATTTCTGGAATTCTGGATAAATGTTGAGAGTGTGTTATGTCCAATAGCCGAGTAAATAGTTATAGAACCTCTCGTATCCGAGTGATTTTTTAAATAAACTTTCCTTCGTTTGTTATCGAATTTTAACTTTTGCCGTTTTAAAAAAATACCGATGGCGTCATATCTTTGGCAGTTGTCAATAAAAAACAAATGAAGTACGTCAAAATGTCGGCAAATGAAAAATTTAATTGACGTGTCCTCGAAAATATCCTCTAATTTTTATCGAATTTATGCGCGGCTTTATTTCGTCGCTGTGTAGTACTTACGCGTGCAGTATCTGGGCTCGTCCGACGAATCTCCGCATTCGTTTTTGTTGTTGCAGTAGTAATTCAAGGGGATGCACCGCTTGTTTCCGCACGTGAATTCGGACACCTTACACTTGCGGGCGATCGCCGAGGTCGTATCAGCTTCGACGGTTGTCAGGGTAATCGCCAAACACACTGCAAGCGAAGCTGACACCGCGACTCCGACAAGTCCCGACATCCTAAGCCAGGACGCACCTGAAAGAAAAAAGAATACCTAAGTGTATAATTAACAAAGCACTTGAATCCGTGTATACCATTTTAATGAAAGTATATTCTCGAAACATATATTTCCGGCAAAATGGCCAGACACTCAACGTAATACGCGTATACTCAAGAACCTATTCCTCATGGTGGCACTTACTTGGCGTAGCGTATTTGTGTTTGAGTAGCGCTGTATTTGTCCAAATATTTATGTATTCGCAAATATTCCAAACATGCCATCCACACATACAGCAAAACACTCAAACATGCCAAATATGTTTGAATATTGTCAAATCAGTGAACACAGTGAATGGACGACATGGACGTGTTGACAGCGACAGCAGCTTATTATTGCCTGAATGCTTCTTATTGGTAAATGTTATATCTACACAAGTACAAAGTTACTAAAAGATCATGGCGAACACGACGCTGGTGGATGATCATGATGCATAAGACACGAACTAAGTAAGTATATACATATACATATATTAAGGAATTAATAACACAGGTTTACAAAAAAAAAGTTCTGTCTTTGCGATCAGACCTATCATTTCCTATGTATTTTGATGCACTGAAACCAACTGATAACATTGTCTTTTCCAGGGAAACTATGGAGAGACATAGTTCCAAGAAATGTTGGCAGAACCCTCGAACGAATTCCATAATTTCTGCAGAATGTCATTTACAGATTTTGAGCTCCTATTACAAAAAGTTGATCCAATAATTTCAAAGAAAAATACTAAATGGAGAGAAAGTATTCCTTCTAAAGTGAGATTAGCTGTAACTTTGCGTTTTTTTGGCCTCTGGAGATAGTTATAGTCCTTCTAATTTTAATTGAAAATGATAAATACGCCTGGGGAACAAAAAAAGCGGTGCAACTTTATGATTCCATGGCGTGCATATATCTTTTATAAATTCGAAAATTGTGAAATAATTTTTTTTCATTCAAATCAATATAGGAGATTAAAATTAGCATGCATACAAAACTCTTAATATTTGTAATATAATTTGCTGTAAATAATGCTCATTTAGCCAGACAATCTCAAAAAATTGTCTATGTTAATAAACCTAGCTGAAATAGACGTCACTGGCGCCTTAAACACGTAGAATTTCTAAAGTCGTAAATCATTTTAACGACGTCGTAAAAATTTTATGGCACAGTGGACCGAATAAGTATTTGGATGTATTACATATAAAGCAATCCTATAGTATAATGGTCGGCATTTGCTGGTGCATTCGCGGCATCGCGTTGCCGGCCCTTCAAAATTTTCTTAAGTATAGTAACATACATAAAGTTGTTTTAATTTATAATTATTTTTTCCAGCAATTTTAAACGCTTTATTTTAATGCTAACTAATAAATTTATATCTATGTATTTTTTTAAATATTTCCAAACTAGCTTTCTAAGAACGTCACGAACTAACAGTTTACTGAAGTATGAAGTATACTTGTATAGTGAGCTTAGCAATTTTAGAAAATATATCTGACAACCTTGCTTTTTCTACCTATTTTCAATTTAGAATGGAAATAGAGTACAGGAGTTTACATTACCTCTTCAAGATATCCAGTCAAAATATTTCAAAGATCATACAAGAAGTATGTGCTGCTCTATACCAATTTCTAAAGGATAATATTAAGGTATGAAAAGAAACATTCATATTAATGAAAGCAACTTTATTAACTTATTATTTTTTTAATAATGTTTTATTATTATTTTTTAATAATGCTTGTGCTTAAATATAAGAAAATATAATAATGCTGTTGAGAGGATGAAGCTTGACCCATTGAACTACCATATGATGTGAGGGATGGGCGATCTACTTCCGAGTTTGATGCCTCACTTTCACTGACAGTATTTATGGCGTCTGTATCATCTTGACTGGTGTTTACGTTTTCTGCGTCCTGTTGATCATGGTTATCCTAAAATAGAGAATGATTGAAAGTACTTGTGTTTTAGTTTACCAGCCAATTTAATTTTTATTTAGTAGCCAATTATTTAATTACCATTACTATGCAGAAACAGATATTGCATAAACTACAACTACTTTTTTCTAATTTACAGATGCCGATTACAGAAGAAGACTGGATAACTGTAGAACGTGGTTTCCGCAACAGATTCCCACATGCTATTGGTGCCATAGATGGAAAACATGTAGTGCTGCAGGCACCAATTAATAGTGGCTCTGATTATTTTGATTACAAAAAAAAAACATTTAGCATTGTGTTACTAGCCTTAGTCGACAGTAATTATTGCTTTATGTTTGCCAATATTGGATATCAGGGCACTTCATATAATCCACCAGGTACATTTGACACATATTTTGGTGATACTTTAATAAGGAATGGGGCTTGGAGAGACAATATTTCTGATAATCCAGCTTTACAAAATATGCGTCGTGTTCCTAGGAGGCCTCCGAGGAACGCAGTAGAAATAAGAAAAGAGTTTGCTAGCAGCTTTCACCATTGATATGTTTTAACATAAATTACATGTGACATATGGCTCAATAAAGAAAAGTAAACAAAATGAATAAGTGTTTTTATTTTTATTTTTTCTTTACTTACCTCAGTATTCTTAGATGGGTTCCCAGAAAACTATTCATAAATTCGTAAGCAAACCATGTCGGTTGGTATACGCTGGATGTGCCTGCTCCTGAAGTTTCTGATTTCTTGATTTTTGTTCTGTACCCCCTGAACGCAGACATCAAAGATTCCCTTTTTTTTTTTAGGTCCGCAATCGTGCACGGTTGTTCCATTTTATTTTTAATATCCATCCATGCCTTGTTTAATTTGTTTTTATTTTTATGACAGCTATTTTTTGGGGTCCCAAATACAAGGGTGCATTTTGGTACAACTCCAAAAATGTCATTACGTTTTGGTTTGTTCAGTTCATTTTGCCACAAAAACCACTTTTCAACTTTTTTTCACTTTTTTGCCAATGCAAAAACAACACACAACCAAGTGTGGACGGTTAACGCAAATATTCGGCTTATTTGACTTCTTTGATGTGGGATTGAAAACCGACAACGGACGGAAACGCGTATTTGCTTTTAGCGCTATTCGCGTTATTTGTACAAATAAAGCAAATACAGCGAACTAGCTTCTCTACACATCGCCGTTTTTGGGCAAATACAACAAATATACGAATACGCTACGCCAAGTGAAGTGCCGTTATTAGGCTCAAATGGTCCACAGCGAAAAAAAATTCTTCCAATCAAGGGAACTGGACGTTAACTGTTTTTATCAAAACATACATTATCTCTATTACGAGAAGTTGTATGACCGCTTATCAGTATGAGCACTGAAGAGAGGTTATCTATTAAGAGCCATTAATCGGCTGAAAATGAAGCTGAAAGAAAGCCGATTCGAGTCGACCGGAAACCTCGGTAGGTTCGCAGAAATAACTGTAGTAGATTCCAAGTAACGCTTGAAAAAACTGCTGAAGCGTGAAATATAATAAAGTGTTAAATATTTCAGTGTGCATGTTAACATTACAATAATTAATGATTCATATGTAATTGCAAGTAAAAGTTTAATACCACCGTAACAGTAACTCATTAGTCAGTCATCAGTTGGTAACAGAATTTGTTGAAACCTGGGAATCTGAAGGAGAATATTTATTGTCTTTGTAGTTAGTTTTCCAAACTACAAATCGATATTCACAGAGAAGTATGGGACCCTCAAGGAGTCTACTATGGAAGGCCTATATTTAATGTGTAAGTCGTTTGATCAGTCGCATTTGTCAGTATCGGAAAATATAGACGTATTAGGCCCTTTCAGCGTAAATACTGGAAAAATTGGCTTATTTCGGTTGAAGGCAGAAGGTTACGTCCTCTCAAGAATTAGGCGCGGGCGAGGGGAGGAAATTCATCCTGTCTCAAAACCTTTCTAACGATGTTACAAGTTTGTTAGTATTGCCACGTCTAATGATGTTATGAGGGAGTCCCAATGCAGCGATGTTATTGGCGAATCCGGTTATCACTCCCTCTGCCGATGTCACGAGGACGTATGTCTTTACCATGTCAAGTCTCCAAAGGCACTTCAGCTCGATTGCTATGTTCTCACATTTCTCGACCTCTTTCAGCCTTGTGAATGTTGTGGGTAAGTGGAAATGCGATGCATATGATGATCCCTCTTCGTTGTTTGTTCATCAGCACAATATCTGGTCGGTTGAAGTTCACTGTTCGATCGGTGATAACTAGTCTAGCTCAGTATATCACTGCTACTTCTGATTCCAGCACGCACGAGTATAAGAATGCATTTTCGGAACATATCCCTAAGTGAGGTTTCCATCCATTGTTTTTGGAACTCCTCCTCTGTTGGTATGTCGGCCTGAAGAAGTTCACATCCTAGACTTAAAAACTTATAGTCAGAGTCCTCTCTTGCTACTGATGTTGTCCCTATTGGTAAGTAGTTTTCTTTTTAAGGAAGCTTCTTGCTTAAGGCATAGGCTTTTGATGTTTAGTAGATCCTGTCGAGCTCCTCAAGGTCAGGTAACGGGCCATTTAACTATTCCGAAGGAGTATGTTAGTATTGGGACAGCCCAAGAGTTCATGGCTGTGCCTGTGATAAGATTTCCACCAGATAATAGGATAATCAGAAACTTTGGCACGAGGTTCTTATATTTATTCTGGTAATCTCTCTTTAGCTATGTGTGGTTGATCTTGGCACATTTCTAAGTAACGGTATGAAAGCAGCTGGTGGCAGTTAGCAGATGCCAGCAGTGGCGGTTGGTGATATTTCAGTTAACCATATCTTGAAAACGACGCATGGGACCAACTTAATTTCTTAGGTGATGACTATATACCTCTTACAGAAAGGATTTATAGTGAAAAAACCGTCAACAAAGTTTGCGAAAAAATTTTCAAAAAACCTGGAGCACTCCCTGGGATCTCAGTAACGCTCTGTGGAATATTTGCAGTACATTTTTTTTCATAATCTAGAAACAAATTTGTTACAAAATATTTTTTTTTTCAAAGAGTTATGGTCATTTTAATTTTGGGAAACAAAATGTTCCTATAAAATTAAAATTAAAATGGCCATAACATTTTGAAAAAAATATATTTTGTAACAAATCGAAAAACCTCTCCTTATATTTGTTTCTAGATTATGAAAAAAAAAATTCACTGCAAATATTCCACAGGAGCGTTACTGAGATCCCAGGGAGTGCTCCCTGGGAGGAGAGTTTTTTTTTAAATTTTTTTCGCAAACTTTGTTGACGGTTGTTTCACTATAAATCCTTTCTGTAAGAGGTGTATAGTCATCACCTAAAAGGTCAAGTGGGTCCCATGCGTCGTTTTCAAGTTATGGCTAACTGAAATATCACCAACCGCCACTGGATGCCAGTATATACTTCTGGGTTGTGCGGGTTGTGCTGAGCTGCTTCCTTGACAACACATTCCTCAACGCACTCAACATTATTACTATTATTACACATTAACAATTACTACTATTTCTACTATGATTATTTTAATCACTTCGTGACATAATCGTGTAACCCCGTTAGCAAGCCTGTCCTCCGTTGTAAAGGTTCTCCCCATCAGCACAATTGCGTATGTACAGACTAATTTTAATTATACCAAATCTCAAATTAGCCTAGTTATTATTATTAGGGTCCGGAAATGTGTGTCATAACGTCTGGTCGGCGCTATAAAACTCTATGATAACGAAAGTATAAACCGTCATTTTTTTAGCGTCTTGTTAAATATATATGCGTGTATTTCTTGCCCGTACGGCATTGACCCTGCCCGACAACGCGCCGGGACCCGCGTATGCGCAGTAGTACGTCAATCCGGTGCGGGAGGGCAGGACAGTCTAATGCTGTTTAACACGCGTGAAGGCAAATATTCCGAACACTAATTATTATTATTACTTATTATTTTTTGTAAAATATTTCTGCTCTTTTTTGCTAACGCTACACTTTTATTCATATACGTAGATACGAACGTACATAAAAAATGTAGTATTGCACGACGACACTGAACAAAAATAAGCGATTTATTTTCATTTTCCCAAACACTGCCCGAGGAACTGACAGCGGAGGGTTTTTATCTGTATTATTATCGTCACGGGACCTTAATGGAGACAATTTACATAAAATTCGTATACAGTAAAACAAATATATCCTTTTCGTTCCTAAATAGCAACTCATTTATTGAATACCTATCGTTTATCGTAAAACTTTGTAAAGTGAGATGTTCAAAACTTGAAAACAGTCCGGAATTTGTTTTAAACTTTTAAACAATTTATCCCCAGGGGTTCCATTTAAAATTCCTGTTGTAATAAATCAGAGATATGTTCTCAAAGCTACGTTTGACTGTACAGACGTGTGAGACCGTGCGAAGAGATGTGATAAATATGTAGATTAAAATGCAGATTTCTCCATAACCATAACCAAACAATACGCTGATTTAATTTCTTTTTTAATTCACTTTGATTTAATTTCTTTGGTGCTAGTTTGATTTGAGCTTATTTTTTTAGGGGGTTGAAAGATTAATAGGTGTAATCATGGGTACTACCAGCAGTTTTATTTTTCAAAATGTCTCATAAATTGTCATAATCACACAAAAGCATTTGCCCCCCTTGCGGGCGCCCTTGGTGTAATATACTTGTTCTCTATAAATGCAGGGAACGGTAAAATAAATTTTATTAAAATATTGATGTAACATACGTTTTAACACAATTTTCGTAGAGACGCCGTAGTCTTTTAGAAGGTCATACATACATAACTCCTCATAACTGGAGCTCGGAGGTTAATAAATAGATCCGTGTTTTACCAGGGGCGGCTCCAGGATACCACTATTAGTGCGTTCGGAAATGTTAAGCAAGTTTTACTTTATATATGCGATGGTGATTGTTGTAGCCCAACTAACCGGCAAATGAACCATAATCACAAGACACAGAAGTTGCATACACACGGTAACCGATGCTATAACGTGTCCGTACTGCCAGTTGGGTTTCCATAAATCATCAATAACTGTTCCATATGTTCAGGAATTAAACTGTAGAGCCTGTTACTTATACAGTGGACGCCGCTTATAAGACTCGGATATAAGGTTCAGTCACCTATAAGACTCAAAATCGCCAAAAACAGTCCAGACGTATCCGAATACATTGAAAAAAACTCGGTTATAAGACTCACCACTTCGGATATAAGACTCAGTTTATGAAAAATACATAATTGAAATGATGGAAAGTAACAAAAAAACAAACAAAAATAAAAAATTTCTTTAAACCATCTTAAACTCTGAACTGATTATGTATGTTTGTACGTATGTATTTGAAGAGTTACCTTTTTTTATAAGTAAATAACACGCTATTGTGTTGTATTATGTTTATTCACAGGTAAAATAAAGTTTGTGTATTACATACATTCTAAAATCTTGTTTTTCTCCCTTCGCTTATAAGGTTCATCCGCTTATAAGACTCACTTTTTGCCAGTCCCAAAGTGAGTCTTATAAGCTGCGTCCACTGTAGTTGATTTACGAGTTACGCTGGTAGTGGTGTCCTTGGTAGAACGTCCGAAAACGTTTTTCTTCTTTAGGTTGCTTTCACAAATACCTCAAAGTATCACATTCAATTTTATCACTTTCACTTGTATCACATTCAAGGCTGTCAACACTAGAGTGCCAACTATATGATGTGGATTAAATTTATGTATCTCCTTGAAGCTTTTTAATGCCTTTCATGGCTTTTGCCTCATTCAGTCCCTCAACCACTACGCTAGGTGTATTCTGTCCCTTAACATCCGATGTTTCGTCAACGCTAAGTAATATAGGTTTATCGTGCAATTCCGAGACGATATTCTTTTCATGTCCTCACACAGTGGTGCTATGTAAAATCGTCTAACAGTTGTTTCTGCGTAAACTAACTTCACGTACTTTCCACTCACAGCGTTCTGAACAACTGGAATATTACACGCTACCATCATTTTGACTAAATCCAAGTTAAATTATCTTTGTCTGTCTCGCGCACTCACACTACCACTTACACGAACTTTATGTTTGTCTGTAGTAACATGCTGAAAAACATCTGTTTTTACGCGCCTAGTCAGTACACTGTCACATACGGTACAACGCCGTTCACTTCCATTAAAGGTCAGTTCTGTAAAACTGTTTATCCAACGCTCCATCGTAATATGTGATGGAAGCTGACCCGACATTTTTACTTATTTATAAATATAAACATATAAACTTATTTGACGTTTCATGCAAATGAATGAAGGATCGATCAGCGCAGGTTAATTAATACTAAAAAAATACGTCATAAACGTTTGCCCATAAAAAAGACGCATTTCTATTCTTGATCTTATTTAATTGTCAAGGCATTGTCACATTATTTAACAGCCATTATTTATTTTACACTTGTGACAATCATTTGAAATCGCTATTTGTATTTAACTCGTCCATAGCCAGATTTGATGACACATTTTTTTGGATGGCTCGTTATAACAATATTCCAGTCGCGTTAAGACCGGTCCTGGAATCTAGTATTAACCTACGGGCTCTACTCATAACATATTTATCCTCGAATTCGATTTATGAACGAATTTAAGTTCAAGCTACGAACTACAGATGGCGAGGACTAAAAATGATTTTATATTTTCTCAACAATAAAAACGACGTTAATAAACGTTAATAACGTTAAAAACGTTATACTCGTTTACTCAACCCATCCAGCCAAAACTGCTTAATAAGTTACCATAAATATAGAGACCTTCTCCAGTTATTATCTTTGTGAAGTTGAATTACCACTGCGCTAGTTTAAAGTTTTTGTCGCGACTTTTTAGGGCCTCTACTAGTGGAGCCACAACAATTATGGAAGCTGTATAAAAAGCACCAGCAGTTAGAGCTTGACTTCGTAGCGGGAAACGAACTTTGTAAATTAGGTCGTATGCAAATTTGTTAATTGAATTCAACAATAAAAAATACTGAAATGCTTAAGAACACTAATTGTTTAAATAAATTTTACCCATTATACATAACGCAAAATTCAAAGACCATTTAGAATTTTTAAGCCAACGTTATGTGGAAAATGTAAATGAGGAAGATGTAAATATTTACCGGAGTGACAAAAAATATTATAAAATGGAGACGGAAATTAAGTTTACGCTAGATATTGTATGAATATAAACATGTCACATTATAAAGAAATTGGTATTTAAAGAAACTAAACACTGTTTATTATATACCGCAACTCCATACAATTTTGTACATTAGGAACGTAAACAGAACATTATAATAAAGCAAGAAGTCACAAGTTGACGGTTGGTAACTATCTGCTTAAGTACAAAGCTAATAAAGTGTGTGATAGCTATTCGCTTTAATAACAATCTGTAGGGGCAGAGGCATGCGTTATACTAATTTTGTTAAAGTTTCGAAGGTTCAGTGTGGTTTAGATAGAAACACTGAGAAAGCCAAGGTAGAAATTAAATGTTATTGTCGATAAAATATTGATCAGCTACCCGATAAGTGTGTTTATCGACCCACGAATTGACCCACCTCCGTATTTGACTGTCGTTTTAACTATTGACGGAAAAAATGGTTTCTCTTGTTACCACCAAACCATGCGACGTATGCGTGTCCAATTGAGTTTTGGTTAAAAAGGCAGTCAAACACGGAGGTGGGTCGATTCTTGTATGGGGATGTCTCGGGGCATCTGGAATTGGAAATTTATATATTCATGATATATGGAATATCGACAGGACAAGATTATGTCAATATTCTAAGAGATAACCTGCAACAATCCGTCTAGAAACTTGGCTTTGAGTCATTTATCTTCCAATGAGATTGACTCTAAGCACACTTTGACAATTTGAATTGAATACTATCTTGGCCTCCCCAGGGTCTCTGTCTAAACCCTATCGAACATTTTTGGGATCATGTAGATCGAAATATTCATGATTTTGAAAGAAAATGTAAGACAACCTTTACTGCTACCTAAAGCGTATATGGGCAGGCACTGATCAGCTGACTTTAACAAAATTAGGAGAAAGCATGTCTTCGCCTACGGAAGGCCTACATGTTGTTCCGAATGATTATCAGTTTTGCACTTAAGGAGCGAATTAATTTCTTCAAACTTTAATAATTATATTTGTAACTTTATTTTATTATAATTGTTATGTCTGCGTTTCTAATGTACAAAGTTATATACTGTTTAGTCCCATAATAAACTAACAGTATTTAGTTCATTTAAATAACATTTTTTTTATATTTCACATTGATTATATTCCGATATACCTGTAATTTCCGCTCTCACTGTATGTACATGTGCATCCTTTTGTCTTTTCACACTCCTGGAATTTCACGGTGTGTTAATTGGTGATACATTTTCTTTTGAAATTGTCTGTAGCATGTACATATGTATGTAGGTGTAATGTAACAGCTTTAAAGAGAGTCATTATACTAATGGTTCCGACGCGAAATAAAAGTAATAAACGCACAGAAATATATACATATGTAGGTACGTAATGTAACAAGCAACTAATGATGAGGGCGTCCATTTTGGAATAACAATAAAAACGTCCATTATGAGGCGGGAGTTGTAAAGTGACCACAATATATAAAAAGGGTAGAAAATAACCACATTGGAAACAGAAAACAACACTCACATTGAAGAGCGACTTTGGAAGAGAAAAGGAAAAGCCGATTAACTAGATTTGCTGTTTGACGAATTGTAAGCAATATAAAGAAGTATAATTAAATTACCAATATACCAGTATTGATATATTGATAACGTTTCTTTTCATATATTTTATGATTAAAAAAACATTTTTTTTCTTTTCGTTCAGGAATGATTCCTATTAAGGAGTGATTCCTATTCGCTTTTTTTGCTGAGTTGCATTTATAGTTATATTCAAATAATAATCCATAACGTTCTATGAGTATTCAAAAAAAAATCAAAATATTTTATTCTATACAATGTGTTAAGTAATTTATACAGGATGAGCCGAAAGGAACACACCAAACTTGAGGGATGTATTCCATACTTATTGTGCACAGAAACAATAGTTAATAAGAATACTAACAGATAATTTTGCTGTAAATAGTAAAGTTTACTGTTTAAATAGTAAAAACAGATAATTTTACTTTTAACCTTATATTAGTTATGTTCAGCGGCCACCTGTATGTCCAGTGTGAAGATAGTTGTAGCAACAGTGCATAAAACAAAAGGGTAAGCAGTTTAATCATAACAGCAGGTAGGTATAGGATATGAATGTACAAATTGTATTTTTTCAGATTTGTAAGAAAATACAACAAACTTTCAATACTTGTACCGTAAATTCACGTTGGGCTATATTTAAATCACATTTACTCATATTTAACGTACTCTTTTAAAGGAGTCTAATGCTCTTCTGATTGATTTGTGCCTTTCTTTAAATAGCCTGCACCATATGAGTCGCCTTTTACTTTACCTTTACCTTTTTACCTCTCTCTTTAATATATCTTCTTTAAAACAGCCCCATAAAAAATAATTCAATATTGTGAAGTCTGGATGTATTTGCGATGGCCAGTCCAACGCCCTGGAAACCTTTCATTCAAATGTTGCCTGTCCTGACTAATGCAGGTGTGCTGCATCGTATTATGTAATAATACATTTCCATTCTGCTGTGTAGGGGAATATTTAGTAGCCTTGGCTACAATGAATTTATTCAAATACCCGGTTCATCATAGGTAATAAGAACATTTTTATTAAAGTTACGTATTATTTAGTTAAGTAATTATGTACATATTTAGGACCCATTAATTCCAAAAAAGCGAAAAAAAGAGTTCCGGTATATGAAGGTTACAATTCAACTGAACAAAAAAATTGAAGGTATTTGCGGAATTTTGTTATGACACTACAGCTTGAAAGTAAAAATATAAAAATCTTGTTACATTTTAGTTTTATTTTAAGCTATTTTTAAGGGAAGAATACCCTGATGAGTAAAGCCGGCAGATCCGGGCGGCGGGCCATAATCGGACGCGTCATACTACTTACCACTTGTATGTGCAAAAACAAAATTCATGAAAACAATAAACTATTGCAATTTATAAAGAGATGTGTTAAACTTGTTATTTACGTGATGTGTGAAAACTCTGTGGACCGCCGCGCTGTCGGCAGTGTGATGCGCTGCTCTATATAAATTTATTTTCTATTTTATATTTTATTTAACAGTTTGGGCCAGAGGTCGCAACAAATGTGAAAATTTATAAGGTTATCAAGACACTGAAAAACACATTTTTAGGGATCGTTTCTGCATGTCCGAAAACCTAAAATTTTGACACATGTCATGTGGACACCAATATGATATTCAAAAAACTAGCACGAGATCGTAAAAAATGAGGTTAGACGACAAGATTTCAATCAATTTATTTGAAAAAGTTGTTTATAATGAAATTTTAAATCCGTATGCAAAATTTCAAGTAATCTAAAAAATTGACAATCGCAGTGTTTCAAAAATATTTTCTTTTCGTTCAAAAATTGTTTGAATATTTTTTATTAAACAGTAAATAAACTTTTCAACAAAAATAATATTTGTTTTACTAGAATAATACTACTAAATATTTGAATTACTAGAATACTATTTCTAATATTTGTCGTAAAACCTAACAAAAGTAAATTTAAAAAATAGCTTTTAGTTATGATTCGCGTTGTGCAAAGGCTGTTGTAATGCAATGTAACTGGTCACATAGAAACAATTCTTAGATTTTTGCGATAAATATTTTAGAAATAGTATTCTAGTCCCATTCCCAACAAACATCAATTTTGTGTACAAACATTTTTTTTTTGTAAAACTGCGATTTTATTTTTTTTAGATAAATATTTGAGATAATTGATATCTCGTCATCTACTCACTTTTCGCGATCTCGTGTTAGTTTTTTCAATATTACCACCACATCGGTGGCCACGTGATATACATATGTCAACTGTGATTCAGATCAGTCAGATGTGTGTCAACAAATAATTCTCGGACATGAATAAGTGCTCTTAAAAAAACTTTTTAAATATCTCAATAATAATTTTTTTCTTCATATTCATTGCGAACCCATACTGTATATTACTGACACAGCCTTTTTTTTTGAACATCTTAAATCTTGACTGAGTGTGCAATTTTTAAGATGTCTGCGTTAAATATTTCTATAATCAAAGGCAGGTCACAGCTTCATTTCTTGTTATCTTTTTCATTCTTTGCGTTGAGGACTTTATCGAGGATTAACAAAGCATTTCAATAATTGGCCTAATACATTTTATCAATTAGCTCTACATACATATCGCAATAATTTGCAAGATAATCTTCAACATTTTATAACTGTCATTATATCAATTTTCGTTAATTTGCTAACGACATTAAACACTGCGGATTAATGTTATATATCCTTTTTGGTACCGCAAGATATGTTAAAATAAATCACTTTTCTTACTTGTGTTAATCAGTGACTCTTTGGTGTTTTTCTTAGCAAAGTAAGGAAAAGGCAAAATGTCGCTATACTCGTCTCTAACATGTTACTTTGAGGCATAGTGGATCCTCTTTTTGTTTGGGATAATTTTATTCCGAAATACTGTCATGTGATTAATCAACGAAATACGCTGTTTGAAATTCAGAAGCAGTAGTTTAATGTTGATGAGGGTTGAGACCCTGTGTCACGCTGATACCAAAATTATCTCACACAAAGCGCAACACATCACAAATTTTATATGTTTGCCGACGATGCAAATCCGGCTGGCATGGAACACCCTTGTCGAAGGTAACGCACAAAATGTGTGGTTTATGGAGATTATGGGGATTCATAATCTGGAATTTACGCTATAGTGAATAAATTTCATTCCTCTTAAAAGTATGTATCCTATACAGTGTCCGCCTTTAAATTGGAATCATATGTTATTTTTTTAATATCAGTTTCTGACACAAAGACTTCATACTATGGATACAACTATAGAGACATCAAAAAAAACGTCATCAACTCTGGCTATGAACGAAAGAGATGGAAATAGCGGTTATGTCAAACTTTTGACAAGTGACTGTCACAATTTGTAAAATAAACAATGGCTGTCACACGATGTGACAGTCTGGACAAGTAAATAAGGTTATAAATTCGATTAAGAATAGAAAAACGTCTTTTTTTTTCTCGGCCAACTTTGATGACTTTTTTTTGGATGTCTCTATATTATCATTTATTGGCAATTTGTAGGTCTTAACATTTGTAACATATCTCAACAAAGTTTTAAGAAAAACAAACAACAAATACTCCATTTAAATATGCTTAAATTAAAATTATGCCTATTCATATCATTTGGCCCACATATTATTCAGTTGGCTGAGCATCAGTCACCATTGCGTGACGTCACCTTTATTCTTTATTACAGCAGTGATGCGTCTGGGCATAGTATTAACTTTAACTAACTTTTGGCAATCTTCTTGTTCAAAACAATACCAAATTTGAGTTAGCCTCTCCCGTAATTCTGGAATATTTCTTGCTGGCTATAACCTATAATACCACGAAATATCGATAGATGAGAGGTCTTAGGATTACTGGATGTCCAGTTTAATATCTTTACATTATGGTTTTATAACAAGTCCTTGACAATTTTTGCCATATGACATGCGGAGCCATCTTGTTGAAAAATATATTCATTTTCATTTGACTTTAATTTATCAAGAGACGGTATTAAACTTTCTCTGAGAATATATATTCTCTACCATTGACAATTCCTTCTATTATATGTAGCCTACCCACTCATTGAGCCGACATGTAACCCCATATCATTAGCGATGCGGGAAACTTCACCTTTTTCCGTATACAGTCATTGTTATAAATTTCCTCTTTGAGCCTTAAGACCCTGCTTGTGTTATCGCCGACAAAGACTTCAAAGTGAGATTCATCGCTCCATATAACAGAATTCCATTGCATTTGAGACCAATTTCTATGGGATATGGGATTTTTTTCCAAAGTAGCCTATTTTTTTCTGTTTAGTAGTCAATAGCGGCTTCTCTTTTGCCTGAAAATGTAACCACTTTAAAGAATAATTAAAATCAATAGTAAAATACCAACTTTATAAAACTTAAAGCCAAGCTTTTTGATAGCTCGCAGACATGTTGACCTGGAAAAGTTTCCATTCCATACAAATTTTTCCACAATCATGCTGACTGACAATGCGTCTTAGTGCTCTCACATTTGTTTGGGTTACCGTGGATATTCTGCCCAAGTTTGGCTTCTCTTTAATAGATCCCGTGGTGTTAAATAATTTAACAATATTTCTCACCGTATATCGAGAGAATTGCATCTGTTTAGCAATTGCATCACAAGATCGGCCCGTTTTAAATAGATTGATAATAATAAAGTATTTGTTATTAGTACTAGTTTTTCTTAAAACTTTGGTGAGATATGTTACAAATGTTGTTAGTTAAGGATCACATATTGCCAATAAAGGATAATTATCATATTCATAGTAAGAAGTCGTTGTTGCAGAAATCTCACCTAAAATTAACATTGGGCCAAACTATATGATATGCTCGTATATGTAGCTTTATGCAGCTTGAAACTTCATTCCGTAGCTATTAGTGATTTTTTTTTGCATATTAAGTTCTTTTTTTAAAGCGATTTATTTATTGTTTGTTATTTTTAAGTAGTATTATTTCGTGTTAAGATAGCCAAATTGCATGTTTGTACTAACAAAATAAAGTTTACTAATTGCTAAAACTGCTGAAAACAATGGGTGATTTTTTTTATAAATTGGAAAATAATCCAGACAGTAACTTTTTTTCGATTAAGAATATCAATAATGTTCCAAACCAACGATACCTACGAATATTGTTGGCACAGTATGCATTGCAATGGCAGACTTTATACTGCTTTGAAGCGTTTTAAATGTTTTCAGATCAGTTAGTTACGGAAGTGAATCAAAAACTTATCGAATTATTATAAAGAGTTATTTTGGAAGCAGATGTGATTATTACCAAAAGTTTTTATCGGACTCTAATATTAAAAAATATCCCATATGGTTCCAACTCGGACACTGTATATAAATTTTATTTCAAGTAGTTTTCGTTTCTTACAAAATACAACCTGGTCCATATTAAGTGGTAACTCCATTATTATTAAATATACAAAATCGATTAAATTAGCAAATTAGTAATTTTTTTAACACTAATTGAGATGAAGTAATGAAAACAACAATTGTTCATCGCCTTTTTGAGATTTTGGACAAGTCATTTTGTAATTTTTGGAGAAGTATTTTTTTTTAATGGAATACCCTGAAGGTATATTTCATTTTTTTATGAAATATGTAACTTGGAATAAACGTAGTTAGATTGAGTTTTTTACTAGAATGAAAAATAGCGGACTAATAAGGACTTGAATGAAGCAAAAGAAATCGATTAATAATGCGAAATTAGCATAATAGGCAGTGGAAGTAAATGTTAATACTCGTAATTAATGTCAAACGTTTAGTGATAATAAACGTTTCTGAGGCATATGAGTATGTGATATCAAACGGAAACTCCATATACAAGGCGTAGTATACGAGGGGTAATAAAAAATAACTGGAACAGCATTGCCGTGGGCGGAGCTTGTGTAGTACGCATTTCTGCCTTAGGCGTGTATAGCGCAACTCATTGCCAGTTCAGTGCCGCCAGTGTTGTCGACCTGGCTTGTTCTGTTCATCTGCAGTGATTGTTTCTGTTAGCGCTGTTTTGTTCTTGTTTCGTTTTTTATGATGGCAAGTTTAAGTGAATAACGTGCAGCTGTGAAATTTTGTTTTTTACTCGGTAAAAATGCTACTGAAACTGTTTTAATGTTGAAAACAACTTACAAAGATGACGCTATAGGGAAAACTCAAATTTACGAGTGGTTTGCTCGGTTTAAAAATGGCTAAATGTCGATTGATGACAAACCTCATTCTGGACGTCCAACTGCCCGAAACGACGAAAATGTTGGAAAAATTCGAGAGCTTGTGCTGACAGGCCGTCGACAGACAATTGATCAACTGTCAGAGAAGACCCGCAACAGTGTTCGTCAAAAAAGACCCGATTTGTGGCAGACAGGAGACTGGTTCTTCCACCACGACAATGCACCTGCACACACAGCCATCTCTGGTCGCCAGTTTTTGACTAAAAATGGCATGGTTCCGCTGCCCCATGCACCTTACTCGCCTGACCTTGGCTCCATGCGACTTTTTCTTATTTCCACGCATGAAAGGACACCGATTTGACACCATTGAAGAGGTCAAGAAAAAAAAACAGGGAGGAGCTGTCAGACATTTCTAAAGATGACAAATGACATAAAGTAAAAATGTTTCGAACAGTGGAAGCATCGGTGGGACAAATGTATTAGTTGTAATGGAGAGTATTTTGAAGGGGATAAGGTTGTTTTGTAAAAAAAATTGAAAATAATATATAGCTTTTAAAAAAATAATTCCGGTTATTTTTGGGTACCCCCTCGTATATAGGATTAACCTAATTTACTTTCATCCTAAAATAATCCTAATACGCCAGTCAATAGAGCCCGAAAAGGGGTGAGTTTATGACACGAGTGATACCTGAAATCCGACTACGGGATACTTTTAAGTTCAGTCCTTAGATCAAAACGTATATGAATTGGACTAGGAAATAGTTGCACTTTTTTTTTTAATAACACATTAGTGAAAAAAAATGGAGTTTTTTCAGTTTTTTGCTTATAGAAGAAAAGCTATTGAAACAATCACATCGCATCCAATAGGATAGTTGTAGAGAATTCAAAAACCTTTAAAATAAAAAAAAACAAGTCAATCGGTACATTTTTCGCTGAGAAAACTCGGAAAAAAACGCAAAAAATTACCTTTTCTTAATAAATTCGTAATTCGAGTATTTTTGCATTAGAAGAGTCAATCTTGCGGGAAAATGTAGGTAATATCACGAAGAATGAGTGTGCACAAACTGGATTATGTCCGATGGATAGTTTTTGCACAATAGTCGAATAAAGTTTTTTACATCGTATTTTGAATATTCCATAACACGTCGAGCGATAGATTAAATAACATTTTCTGTACGGATTCGGAAACTACAGAGTGTAAACTACAATTCGTCCATTTACTTTGTTTCATTTAAATGCCATTAAATTGGTGTAAAACGCCTCTGAACACCGTGCAAAATGTTCGGCGGCGCGCTGACAGCCGAGCGAGGTAGAGGTAGCGGTGGAGCGAGGAAGCGGCGGCAGCGACCAGCAAATTTCGCGGGGTGTTCAGAGGCGTTTTACACCAATTTAATGGCATTTAAATGAAACAAAGTAAATGGACGAATTGTAGTTTACACTCTGTAGTTTCCGAATCCGTCGAGAAAATGTTATTTAATCTATGGCTCGACGTGTTATGGAATATTCAAAATACGATGTAAAAAACTTTATTCGACTATTGTGCAAAAACTATTCATCGGACATAATCCAGTTTTTGCACACTCGTTCTTCGTGATATTACCTACATTTTCCCACAAGATTGACTCTTATAATTCAAAAATACTGGAATTACGAATTTATTAAGAAAAGGTAATTTTTTACGTTTTTTCCGAGGTTTCTCAGGATTTTTTTTTCGTTTTAAAGGTTTTTGAATTCTCTAAACTTTCCTACTGGATGTGATGTGATTGCTTCAATAGCTTTTCTTCTATAAGCAAAAAACTGAAAAAACTCCATTTTTTTTTCACTAATTTGTTATTAAAAAAAAAGTGCAACTATTTCCTAGTCCAATTCATATACGTTTTCATCTAAGGACTGAACTCAAAAGTATCCCGTAGTCGGATTTCAGGTATCAATCGTGTCATGTCAAAAAGCTCTATTGACTGGCCTATAAGGGAGCTAGAGCCCTTGGAAGATGGCGCCTTCAAAACATTTTTTTTATTCTAAAAAAAAGCCATTATCCAAAAAAATTAAAACTTGTCACAATGACTATATTATTATACAATTATATAAATTACAATTGTATGGGGTCCTTTCTGGTTAAACCGATGATTAAAAGATGACGACTATGTCAATAAAAAAAAGAAAGGTAAAAAAGGTTTACCTCTTATATGTGATTCTAAACTGAAATATTATTTCTAAAAACAAACCAGTTATGAGGATCAGCCATTTTTGAGAATCACCCGGTATATTAAAAAAGTTTACGTCCTCGATTAAAAGTGTTGTTTCAATAAAGTTATCAATAAAATGAGACAGATATAATTCTCAGGCGGAATTATGGACCACCCTAAATTTTAATAGTCTTCATCAAACAACCATCGCATTAAAACTTACAATGGAGTCCATTAGAGCGATCTCCGGAAGATAATCGAAGGCCCGGTTACGGATCGTCGGAACAAAGCCGAAAATTTATTTTCCTTATTGAGCCGCTTGCCATTTCACTGTATGTAAATCGGAGGGAACACGGGGTGATAATTGAAACAGGGGATAATTGAGGGAACTTCGGAGCTCAACTTCAGACTGCATATCGCCGGCTAAACGTCTTAAGAAAGCGTATTAACATAAAACGCGGATTTGTATTCCGCGGCTGTCTCTGGATTCCTTTGATAAAGTTAAATTTATCGGAAATATAACAGAATGGTCGCCGGAACTTTCGTTTAATGTTTTTTTTAGCGGATATTTAGAGACAGGTTATGTCTTTAATCTCTTTTTTTCCGGCGAGGAGAAGAATAGTGCGAAAAGGATACTTTTTGAAATTACTATATTTTTATTTTATCATTAACAACCGATGCAGATCTAAAAATCCAATTCTAGCTTGTATCTAATTAATACATATGTATATCTAATCCAAACTTAACCTATAGCTGTAACCTATGTAATAGTAACTGTGTCTTCAAATACATACACAATCACAGTTAGGGTGGACCGTGATTTATGTCTTTTCTCTATTAATGCTTGCTTCACAGTTGTCAAATTAATTAAAATTAGATAAGTCCAGTCGTGAAGAATCTATTTATCCGGTTGATTCATTAGTATCGAGCTCGAAGTGCTTGGTAAGATTTTTTAGACAAGTCTGAAGAGTGGTGGGGTACAATTTATATAAAGCGGGCACTTATGTGTGTTAACATTAATAAAACTAAGAGCGGAACTGCAATGTGCACCATGACAGTGAGCAAAATTCTTTATTATACGAATTTCGTTTAGGCCATAATATAACCGAAGTACACCGAAATCCAGTAGCCAAGTATGGCGACAATGCCCCAACGTTTAGCAACATGCAAAAGATAGTTCGCGCGCTTCCGATCTGGTGACTACAGCATCGACGATAAACCACGATCTGGTAGGCCACCTCAACTGGATATCGAGAGCTTGCGTACGATTGTCGAAGCAAACCCGTGTGGAATCACACGACAGATAGCACCAGATCTCGGCTATAGCCAGGTCACAGTAGTACGTGAACTCGAAACGTTAGGCAAAGTCCAAAAGTTTGGCAAGAGCAACGCAGATGCTCTAGCACAATCGATACCTAAACCTGACATCCACCCGATAAAGATGAGGCCAATTTGGTGCGGCCTTGAAGACAATACCACCGTCACTGCCGCTATTGTGCTCAATTCCGCAATTTGGCCGCCTAGTTGTACTACTGCACGATAATGCGCGTCCACATGTAGCAAAACACACAAGCCTTGAACTCTTAGTTAGGTTTTAAAGTTCTGCCTCATCCACCATATTCACCAGACTTTTCCTCCACTGACTATCATTTATTCTGTGACTTCAGAAAACGTTTAAAAAACAAATAATTTGACGATCATACACAATTTTTCACTTCACAACCGTCTGAGTAGTATCCTTTTTCACTTCACAACCGCAGTATCCACAGTCTGCCTACTCGTTGGCGACAAGTTATAGAGTCGGATTGAGCTTACATTCTAAATTAAAATCCTCCTGTTTATTAAATAAATAATCATATTTGAACATATTAGCAAGGCTCAATACTTTTGAATCAACTGGATAAGTATATTTTTAATTAGGTACATACTGTATGTCCACGGATAAGGTTTCCAAGAAGGAAATATTTTTAATTTTTTTCATTTTACTGAAAAAAGTCATTATTGAAAAAAGTTTCACTTGTTTTTAAATTGAGATTAACATCGATAACGTCAATATTGTATTTACCTGCTGGGTATAAAATCCAAAAATCGTAAAATGGTAAAGAGTAAACTGCCTTTATTTTAAAAATTGTGAAAAAAAGTTATTAGGAAATGTTGCTTAAAATTAAAAGGCTTGTATAAATCTAAAGTGAATAAATTGTCTTTCTCACTATCAAATGATTTTTTTTACAATTCTTTCTTCCATGGATTTCAAATGAACTAAAATTTGAGTTGTTGATGAAATACTCGTTGTCATTGGTTTTCAATACTGTTATTTCCATTTGTGGGCGTCTGTATACACAATCTGCGTTTTATTAAAATTGTGTGATAATGCGTAGGATTTTTTTTGTTTACAACAATGAAGTCAATTGGTTCACTCATTATCATGTTATTTTTTTCTTAAATCAATCACAAATTACGCTTCTGACTCCAATTTTTGCACGATGTTTTTTACGATCTCCACCATTATGCTTCATTTGAACTCTCCGTTGCCCTCGCACTAACAAACTTTCCATTAATCAACGCCTATTGAATTACCTTGAAAAAGGTTCGTCAACTGATCTGTTACCACATATGTGTATGTATATCACGCCTCTGTCACAACTATTACGCGTTATAAACGACATAGAGTGCAAAATTTCGCCTAAGACTCTCTTTGACGATAACTGTCGTTCATTTATATGCAGAGATTTTGAACAAAGGTGGTGATTACATCCTGAAACTCGGATCAAACTGAGCATCCTCCACACTGGAGGGTTTCGTCTGGCATTTGTAATATTCTGTGGTTGTTGGTACGTGCACAGACGTAGGTAATATGTAAATGATAATAATAAAAAAAACATGATATATGCCGTTGCTCCCTATGTTGACTTAAGTGCCGATACGTGAATTGAAATTATTATTGTGAGTTATTTAGTTACTAACAATTGTTTAGTTTGAAATTTCAAGGGGGATGACGATAGGAAGTTACAGGGAGCTTGTAAAGCATTTTGTAGAAAAAAAAACAGATTCTAGAGAAAAGGTATTGTTGTTTGTTCTTAAATATATGTGAAATTTATTATCAGAAACTTTAAAGTATATGAATATACTTACAAACAGGAATACCTTCCACAGTTTGGTGCGTTGATAGTGACGGATACGGTACAGTGACAGTGTCGTTTATAAAGTGCGCATCATATGGGAAACATTTTTGTTAAAGACTTTTTTTTAAATATAACTTTGTTGTTCAGTAGAAGAAGAGTGTTGTTGATTGATTTTTTTTTCTATTTACCTACTAAAAAATATTTTGAACTCTTCTTCCTTATAAACAATGTATAATAAATATAGTTCTTGCAGGGGGTAATCGATATATATTTCTTTAATGTCGACAAAATAAAAGAACGCAATATTAAACTTGATTATTGTTAATGTGCACATACAGGGTGCTTAACGGCAAGTGGCCTATGAAACGTTTTGTTAGAATTACAAAATAACAGGGAGTTGAAAATTTCTATCTGGGGGTTCTTAGATATGCTCTACACTTTCATTTAAAATTATGGCGACTTTGTGGCACTTCCGGATATACCAGAAGTGAATACTAACTACGTTATTTTAAACGCCATGCTATATTATTTATCCCATATTTGTTAAGTTAAAGTCGCTTTAATAAATAACCATTGTCTATCTCTAAAATGAACGGTTTTCGATATTTTAATTTTTAAGAAAAAAAAATGAAATTGTAAATCGTAGAAAACAAAACTTTCGCCTAGTAAAATTTTATGGTTAATTTGTTTACCAATTATCATTTTTTATTTGAATCGACCTAATAATATTGAAGATTTGAATATCAGAATTACCGAGGAAATCATGCTAATAATGTATTCTCAAGTATTAAACAATGTCATAAAAGAATTTGATTATCGTCTTACTCATTATCTGCATGTAAACAGAAGGCTGTTTGAATATTTAATTTGATTATTCTTGAATTTGTTGGTAATTTTTGACGTACTTAGTTAAGCCGTTATTGTTAATGTAAATGAACGTAAATACATTGTAAGGAATACGAAAAACATCATTTTTCTTAAAAATTTCTACCCCGAAGGTTATCGTTCCATATGCAGAATGGGGCTATCAAAAATTGAGGTTTACATGTGAAAAAAATAGAAGGTGGCGTAATAACTGTGACAATGATGACGTCATTATATATCGCGTTCGCGCGTTCGTATGTCAAAATTTGGGCATTTAAAAATTAAGTTTGACGCGTCCGCATGATTTTTTTTGCTCATCTTGTAATGATTTTATTGAAGTGGTTCTAACCTTTACGTCTTCATGGTATGATATATTTTCACTTTGTACTTTTCCTACCCTAAAATAATTGATGGTTAGTTTCTTTGGGTTGTACTCCAAATAAATAAATAAATAATCAAACAAATAAAAAATCAAGTGGGTTATAGCGTATAAAATAGCATTGGCGAGTTTCTAGGATCACACCATAAATCAATAACAAGATCAACAAGAGTTTTGCCTTAGGGTTTGCCTCTTGCGTGTGATAAGACTGTGATAATATTTATTTACTCGCGTAGAAATTTACAACATTATGAAGGTTCTTATAAGGTGAATGTAAGAGCAACTACGCTTTAGATTTTTTACATTGTAATATTCGGAACAAGAGTAGCTTCTGAGACGTTCAGAGTCGCCTGAAAAATATGAATTGTATAACAACACTCTTCTTTTCATGTACATGTAAACTATGATGACAATGTAAATAAAGACTGGCATGATACCGCTTTATTCTTTTTTCGTGTTCATATAAACTATGCTGACAAGTTTATAGTTGCCTTTTTAAAAAATCCAATAATGTAATAAATTAATTATGTTAAAAACTGCTCGTCAAAATTAGCGTATCACTTTTTAGGTTAGCGCCATTTGCGTTATATTCGAATTAGAGACTTACGGTTAATATTCGGTAGCATGTAGGGTTGGTTTAAATGCCCCAAAGTCGCTACGTTGTGCCTTAAACGGTTCGCCTTCCACACCCCAAAAAGCAACCCCATGTCGAAACTTGAATTCGCAAGATTTTGACGGCAGTTTGAGAGACCTACAGAATCGACTAGGTAGGACGCTGTCGGGTAAAAACTACATCTCGGAATACATTAAGACCTTCTCAATAAGTTCTGTGTATTTGGTCGCTGTCGCATTTATTCAACCCATTTCAAGACCTCCCTAAGTTACTTCTTTGCATTTCCGCAGGGTTTTGCGTAGTTTCACCTCTGTTGGGCGAATCCATTGATCCTAATGCTGCCTAATAAATTGGTGTGGGGTGCAACAACTCACTTCACCCTTTGACAACTAAAGCACCCCTCCAGGCGACACCCACATCGACCCCCCACTTACCCCCTCTGGTTCCGCCCCTGTAGAAGGCTGCATGATATGTCGTGTTGTCTCGGATTTATGTCATGGCATTACTTGAAGGCTCTCGAAGTTGGCGGAACACACTGCGGACGGCCGATTGAGCGCCAAAAGTGATATTCCAACTCCAATCCACCCCCTGAAAATTTGCCGCACTTAGGGGTTGTAAGCAGGTCTTGAGGCGTGGGTTGACTCAGAAAGCTTTCCTGTTGATTTGTTTGGCACACTCGAGTCGTCCGTCTCCTTCAAGTCATCTTCTGAAAATCCCTGAAAGAGGACTCGTTGGGTAGGCGGAACTTTGCTTTGGACTTGTGGGAATCAACAATCGCAAAATTTGCGAGATATGCTAGGTACGCGCGACAAGTGTTCACTGTGACTTAAGCTCATGAACCCTCGACTGGGCTAGCACCTACGAGGCAAACACCCAAAAGCACCTTTTTTCCATTAATTTTACGAGCGAGAGTACGTGTGGGTGGCCTACCTCGCTGGCGCGTACCAAGCATCTCTCGCGAATTTCGCGATTGTCGACTCATACAAGGAAGGAACAACGAAGGTTCCGCCTTAAATAAAGGAAGGTTCCGCCTACCTAACGAGCCAATTTTCAAGAATTTTCACCGAAAGAACCTACTTTCACTATTTTCATAGAACATTTTTGGGAGGGAGTCAAAACAAGAGGACGACGGGACGCAAAAGAGGATTCGAGGGGGACCGAAAAAGGGTTTAAATATCCACAGGAAGGCTTTCAGAGTCACCCCACACATCAAGACCTGATTACAACCCCTCAGCGTGGCAAATTTTCAGAGGGATAAATTGGATGTGGACATTTGGCGCTCAATTGACCGTTCACAGTGGGTCCCATTAATTTAGAGAGCCTTCAAGTAATGCTATGACATGAATTAGAGACAAATAGACATCCCACGCAGCCTTCTACAGGGACGGAACCTGAGGGGGTGGGTAGGGGGTCGGAGTAGGTGTGACTTGAAAGCGTGCGCGGGTAGTTAAAGGGTGAACGCGAGTTGAGGCACACAGAACTTATTGAGGAGGTCTTAATGTGTGCCGAGATGAAGTTTCTGCCCCATAGCTTCCTTCTTAGGTATCTTCTTATCAATACTGTAGGTTTCTGAAATTGCCGTCAAAATCTTGCGAATTCAAATTTTGACATGGGGTTGCTTTTTGGGGCGTGGACATTTAAGTCACAACGTAGCAACTTCGGGACATTCAAACCAACCCTATAGGCTACCAAAAATTAACCGCAAGTCTCTAACTCGAATAGAACGCAAATGGCGCTAATCTAAAAAGTGTTACGCTAATTTTGACGAGGAAAATAGCGGAAAAATGTTATTACGATGGGGACCAAATTAAAAGTATTTTAAACTGAAACTGTGAGCATTGTAGTGATTTTCTATTTAGGGGACAAATTTAAATATGTATTAGGTCGAGAAAGCAAATAAAGAAAATCCTTGTAGGTGAATTAATGCCTATAATGAAAATGTAAATGCTAATCTTTTATTTCAGTTCTACCTTAGCTGTTGCAGCTCTAGACTGTCAAAAACTGTATTGAATGCTGCCAGGTAAGGGTACGAGTGACATATTACGTAATTTTATGTTTCTGGTTATTAGATTAGTTGTTTCGTTATTACCCTCAAAAAATGGTGGATGAACCACTTGTCGCCTTATGGCCAGATCATTTACCAACGTGTTGTTAATCGCTTAATTAAGTTTGTTTATACATGTTATCTACATGTGTAAATTTTAAAATAATGTAATACAATTACCTACGTTTGCAAAATCAATGTAAACTTGATTAATTGACCTGAGCTTTCTTACTCGGGAATGTTTGGGGTCGTCGATTACGAATCTGTCAGATTCGTATTATTCGTATTTGTATTCATATTCGTATTCGATCTGTCAGATTAGAATCAGATTTCTAAAATTCCAAAATGGCGGCGCCGTACGGAGTAGAGTTTTTGGGGTCGCTGATTACGAATCTATTAGCAGATATGTAAAATTTCGAAATGGCAAATCAGTATGGCGCATGAATAGATACATTAGATATTCGGAAATATTAAATATCAGCAGTTTCATCTCATTGTCTTGGAGAAAAATGCCTTTAAATGTAAGGAAGAGCTAAAAATAAAACAAATTTCTGGAAAAACGTGTAGTCTGGTAATGTCCATATCAGTAGAGTGCATTCTTTCTTAATAAAGGTCATCTGCTGCCAACGAAAAATGCATTGTTTCCTTTGACGGGAATTTTAGTTCTTTTTTGATTCATGACTAATAATAAACATATAAAGGGGTACAAATAAGTTCCCCCGTTTTTAATAACACATTTAATAATCAATCGTAGTGGTAATTACTTTTCCCATCTTTCTGGTAGCATACGGATACCCCGTCGGAAGAAGGCTATCCACGAATCGACCCAATTTTTGGTATCTTCATATGATGTGAAGTGTTGTTCACACAAGTCATGCCATCGATCGAAACAAGTGGAAATCAGAAGGAGCAATGTCTGGTGAATACGGCGGGTGGGGTAAAAATTCCCAATTGAGTGTTTCCAAATAGGTTTTGACCAGCGCTGCAACATGTGGACGAGGATTATCATGCAGGAGAATTACTTTGTCGTGTATGGAGTAGTAGTGGGCGCGCTTTTCCTTGAGTACTCGACTCAATCTCATCAATTGTGTTCGGTAGGCAGCTCCAGTAATGGTTTCGTTCGGTTTGAGCTTCCAATTCCGCGTCTTCGTACACTTTCGGCCTTCCGCTACGTTCTTTGCCTTTAATGTCAAATTCACTGTTCTTAAACTTTTGAAACCACTCAGGACAACTTCTCTCACTTAAGGCAGTCTCACCATATGCTTCTACAAGCAATACTGCAAATACGCCTCAGCTGCAGAGTTCTTCAAATTGAAGAAGTAAATCAGAAGTCCCCGCAAATGACGCTTATTCGGCTCAAAACTCGACATTTTCGCACACATAAGAATATATTCTGGTACTGATAAAAAATCACTAATGTTTTAAGATTATGTTGCTGCCTGATGTCCATTACGACAATGACATCAGTTGATCAGTTGATGCCCATTACGTCAGTTTACATCTGACAATTTTAATCATGTCTTACTGGTGGTGCCAACTTTTGTCAAACGGCAGAAACTTATTTGTAAACCTATAAAATAATTGTTCGTACTAGAAAATTTTGTTTAAATACATTTCTATAAAACTTACCAATCAAAAATAAGTTTCGACAAAGGAACTTTAGTATTTTGCAGCCCAAACATAGGTTTCCATATATTTACATTGATTTTTCAAAAGCGCATCTTGGAATTTGATGATAGATTCGTAATCAGCGACCCCAAAAACCCTCGATTAAGAAAGCTCACGTCAGTTAATCAAGTTTACATTGATTTTGGAAACGCGCATGCATCGTACGGTGACGCCATGTTGCAATTTCAGAAATCTGATGACAAATTCATAATCAGCATATTCTGGGACATCCACTACGATTTTATCAACAACCTAAAAAAAGTTATTGTTACGCTTATGACAACGAAACTGGATAAACTTCCGCCACTGGCTATCTGTATGGACTGCTGCGTTATCATAAAACAATGTAACAGTTGCTGCACATTCCGGGTAACAGAAGTTTGACGTAAATAATTAACTGATTAAATCGTTGAATGGAATTTAATTTCGTCCATGAAGTGGCTATCTGAAACGCCATTTGCTCTGCACATGGTGCCGTATTTAAAAATTAGTGATATACAAAATTAGATCTCTGTCAGGTTTGAAGTTAATTCTGTTAATAGCAAAATTTAAATTAGAATGGTGCATGGAGTTTATTCGAGCTATGCATGTTCGAAAACGGTCTAGTATGTAGTGTAATGAACACATTCCTGAAAATGACCTGTATTATGAAATGAGTTTCATTACAGAGCATTCAAGAAATACATTAATATTACCCCATGTAATCCTGGAGTGAGTGCTGGAACCTTCGGCGTAGAAACAAAAAACTGGACGTTTTCCACGAAACACTGAACTACTATACTTTTCTCGACGCGCGTTTTGCCAACTAAATTGGCATCTTCAGGAGAAGATTAAAACTGCCACATGTAAGTTCGAGAGACAATAATGGGCATGTAACTTTGTAAATATAAATATTTCGAACCGAAAGTTCCTTCCTTAATAGCTGTATACTATATTATTTACAGAGTAATTGTTTTATCTTGACCGCTCCATTTTATTCGTAAACTGTTAAAGGCTGCAAAAAAAGTTTATAAAAACGTTAATATATTCCTACCATTTAATATTAGAATTTGGCAGTACCTCTTTGGAGTTGCAAAATATTTAACACGAGGCTATATTTTTCAATAAAGTGGCGAAAGATGATCATGAACCATAAAAAATATCATACATTTACTGTTTATTACCCAAAATTAGGTCAGAAACAAAATGTAGGTAATTCTGCACGGTGTCTGATCATGAGTAATTTATACAACAATAACCAGGTATAAATTGTATTGTAAATTAAGATGCAATGGAGGATTATCTATATTTTATTTATATCTTAATTTTGGGTAACAATCAGTAAAAATATCAGCTTCATTGAAAAATATTACCTACTGTTAAATTAAATATGTTTTTAACACAAGGATGTAGTATCCATAAATACTACGTATTGGGTGATAATACACACCAAACTAGCTTTCTTCTTCTTTTCACCTTGCAACAATGCCACAAAACTGTTTTTGAAAAAAAAATGTTCGAAGTGTCGTGTAGTCTTCTTACTTCTATAGATGCCAATATATGTAAATGGAATTTAGCTCATTCTAAATCTGCCAATTCTGCAAATATACAAAATATAATTTAAGTTTTTATTTTTAAATCTAGAGTTCTGTGGATGAAGTAAAAAACCATCAAAGCAGTATATCTTTTACGCAAAAATATTAAAAACCTATTTTCATTAAAACTGTAAAATTTTTAATTTCAAGATCATTCGTTTAAAGGTTTTTTAACACTCGAATATCCCAGATACATTAAGTTTTTAAAGTCTTTCCTCTTTTCAATGATGCTAAACATATTAAGGCATTAATCTTACTTTAATAAAAGTTTTCGAGCACGAGGCCTTCGAGATTTAAAATAAAAACTAAAATTTTGAAAATTTTAATAAAAACTAATTATTTCAATGCCTTTTTATTAGAATGTCTTGTAAACCGAAATTAAACAAAATATATACGGTGTCCCATTTCAAAATCGAAAGTTCTTATTTACATCTCGGATTAGTCTGGTTATGGGAAAACGTGAAAAATTGTATACAGGATAAGACAATGTACACCTTTATATGGCAAAGAGTTTCTGCGCATATGCTCCTCCTGTAAAGTCTCATCTGTGTCAAATCGCGTGGGCATGCTCCGGTATTCCCAATCCAGACCTACTGGAATTCGCCGAATCCTATTTAGGCACAATAATAGAGGGCAGTGTATTCACCCAGTATGTGGAAATCCGGATCTTTGATTTTTGATGTCGTATGATAGTGAACGGGAATTTGGTTTCACCTTTTTACCTCAATTTTCCTGTTTTTGTACATTATTATTTTACTGTTCTAGTTCACGTTTTATTCTAATTAGAGTATGAAATAAAAATTATTCCGTTGCTTTCATCCTCTTGACCCTTATAATATTCAATACGCTCAAAAATTACGTATGTAAGTAATTTTCCGCGTGCGGCAATAGAAAATATGCAATAAAATTCAGAGCCCATAAACAACGCTCTTAAAATGCAGATGGAATATGGAATTCGTTGTGGAATAACGAACGCCTAACAAAAGCAATTTCAAACAGAGAATATAAATTCAAAGAGCCAAAATCAAGAATACTAATGAACAATCGGCAAACAAAATGAATGACACCATTTTTCTTTGAGGATTAACGAGATATTGTCGGCGACACAAAAATGTTTAATTGACTCTGATGCCCTTATTTAACTTTGCAGCTCTTTTATTTGACTTTCTGACTTCGCGTTTCAAGCAACTTTCTGCAGCCGACGTCAAACCGGAAATTATATGTGACAGGGAATGTTTTTAGTAAGTTGTTGCAAATTAAATGTTATACAAATATATTCCACTTTTTTTACTCTGACCGACATAGAAAGTGGGACAAGTATAGATAATCAAAAATTATGTCATACTTTTTACTTTTATTGAGTTCTCATCAGTGACGAATCTAGATTTATTTACAGAAGGTAGATGAAAAAGAGGCAATCTACAGAGAAGATCTACTGGAATCTACGTAGAGAGTAACCGTGTGGGGTGGCATAACTTTTGGAGGCTTGTATGGAACTTTGCTTATTAAAACAAAGTTCCATATGTGATTATAGCAAGCCAGTGTGATTATAGCCAGTGTGATTATAGCAACAAGAATTATAGCAACGGCCATTAGTTGCTATAATCCCACTGGCTCAGACATGCGATAATTGAGGAATGGGCTCAGATTTCTCAAAAATTCATTACCAACCTTGTTCATGGAATCAGAAGGATGGAAACAGTTTTAAGAGCTCGAGGAGGAAATTGAAGATACCATAATTTTTACTTTTTAATATATTTTATATTTTGAAAAAATACATTTCGAATTGAGTACATATTTTTAACCAAGGTTTACATTTTGACATTTTTTTTAACGCCACAATAAAAACATAATTGCAAATGGGTTTCTTTATTTTATTACGTTTAAGGTAAAAGGTAGATGAACACATCTTTGTAAAAAAAATTGACACATCTTTGTAAAACCGTCTATAGAAATTATGATTTTTGATAAAACAAATTTTTGCTTACACAGAAAGTTTTCTCAGCCATTTCTAAACGTCTTGAAACGTGCCCAATTTTTGTTAATAAATGTGGGACTAGAATTATATTAATTTAAAAAAAATTCTCAAATGTTGATCATGTTGAACATTGACCCCACTATATTTCTCCCCATTGAATGCAAATGTTGTCTTACATTGACATCTTTAGAAGTATTTTTAATTTGTAAAACACAAATATGTTAGAAAACTAATATATTTATGTACTTTCCACAACAGAGAATAACTAATTTTGGTAAAATATATATTAAGAACTTTGCTTATTTGTACATGTCCTACTTACTATTCTCGTCAATGTAGTAGTCAATTTTGAGGTTTTGTGGTTTTGGTAACGATATATATATGTACTTGTACATGTAGTATTCCAATATCAGTATTATAAATTCAGCGTCTCTACCAATGGTGTCCGTTTTCCTCGTAAAGCATCTCTATAATGACACTGGATAGGCAATCAATACAAGTCGCCGGTAGAGAATACAAGCTGATCTTCGGAATGACCAGTTGTTAAACAGAAGCTGTTCATTAGTTGTTTAAATGCAACCGGACAGAGCCGTACGTTTATGTATTTATGGAAGTAAAAATACTCGTATGTATACCTCTATGTTTTACGTTGCACGGTGATTTTCTCATAATCAACAAAACAGTAAGTTATATTAACGTCAAATATTTATTATTAACCATAGTAATTGTTCAGTAGTCTGTTCAAACGTCCACAACTTTTCAACGGGTCAATTTATTGGAAACTTGGATTTACACTTGGGGGCACTTTTTTAACCTCTCTATTTCATTACTGACTTCAGGAAGGAGCGAGAGCTCGTAAAAAGCGGAACACTTTCGAAGGAGGCGATGAAATATATAAGTTATGAACGTCGATTTAAACTTTTGCTATTACAGCAGAGACATTGTGAGTAATTCACGCCGATGTAATTTAAAGTCATCTGTTCCGAAAGCGAGTTACACTTGAGCAGAGTCTTAGACGCAACGGAGAATACTTTTGAAGAAGGAAATATTTTTTAGGGTAATTGGAGTTTCTGTAAATATAGGAATGAGCAGAGCAAAGCGTTTTTGGGGCATTTATCGCTTCAACAATGGTGAAATAAGAGGAGTAAGTATGTTATGGATGCTTGTTTTAGTAGTATTAGTTGTAATTTTATTATTTAGTAGTAATTTAGTAGTATTAGTTATGCATCGGTAACTCCTAAATTATAAGAACAGGAAACACGAATTATAAAAAAAACATTTT